>RJWJ010000752.1:0-25659 GCA_004363605.1 Indri indri
AGGAGTTCGAGACCAGCCTGAGCAAGAGCGAGACCCCATCTCTACCAAAAATAGAAAGAAAATTAATTGGACAGCTAAAAATATATAGAGAAAAAATTAGCCAGGCATGGTGGCACATGCCTGTAGTCCCAGCCAGTCGGGAGGCTGAGACAGTAGGATTGCTCGAGCCCAGGAGTTCGAGGTTGCTGTGAGCTAGGCTAACGCCACGGCACTCGCCCCAGGCAAGAGAGTGAGACTCTGTCTCAAAAAAAAAAAAAAAAAAAAAAAAAAAAAAAAACAAAATAAATCTAGGCACTTACAGCAGAATCAGTGGGCAGGTCTGTGTCCCACTTTCGTCCTTTGAAGTCTCCACCTCTGTTCCATCGAAATGAGCTCATACAACCTCCCTGAGAAAGTTCTGTGGCAATAAAGGTGAAATTTTAAAAAGCTAAGAATATGCAAAAAAGAAATGGCTACGTGATTACAGTAAGGAAAACACATCTTAAAAACCTGATCAAAACACCGAAACCTAAAGAAATACAAGATATAAAAGTTCAAGTTAAACAGCATGAAGAGAGAAATAAAATAAATCCAAAATGTGGGGTAAGACTACTATTCTGGATTCTTAAAAACAGTCACTGGACAGTTAAGAAATTTGAATATGGACGGTATATTCAATGGTATTATAAAATTATTATTAATGTTTAAGGTGTGATAAATGCGTTGTGGTTATGTAGGAGAATGTTCTTATTTTTAGGAAAATGCATGCTGAAAGTAATGATGTCTGCAACATATTAATACTTTCAAATAGTACAGAAAAAAATGTGTGTGTATGCAGAGAGAGAATCAAATAGGCAAAATGTTGCTATTCAATCTAGAATACAGTACAGTGTCCACTGTATTCTTTTAAACTTTTTTACATATTTGATACACTACTTCATATATTCTTTGTGTGTATGTGTACACAGAGAGAGACACATACATATATTATTTTTAGAGATACAGATACTCTGTTATTTATGAGGCACCTTGACAAAAAACTCAAACCTGAATTTACAGGAAATACTGAGAACAGAGGTCATGTAAAATTACACCATGGGGATGGATTCACCAAAACCCGCACCATAGAAAATTCTATAGACAAACAATCCAGTTCTTTTGACAAATAAGTTGCAAAGGAAAAAAACAGGATGGACAGGAAGCCTACAGCTTAAAAGAAACGTGACCAATTGCAATGTGTGAGAATATCTGAATTCTGATTCAAACAAATACTAAAAAAAATAATTGCATATTTTATGAGATAGCTAGTAATTTGAACATAGGCTGGATATTTCATAATATAAAGAATATTAGGTACAATTATATTGTGATTATATATGGTTGTATTAGAGTTTTTTAAAAATTTCTTAACTTTTAGAGATACACAAGGAAATATTTACAGATGAACTGATAACGATACATAGGATTTGCTTCAAATAACACAGGAAGTAGATGTATGGACAGGGCGGGGGTTGTCCAGGGACTAATGGGTGCTGGAGCTGGCTGATGTGTACAAGAAGGATGTATATATACTATTTTGTCTAGTTTTATATATTTTTGAAATTCTCCTTATATAAAAAGTCTTTTAAAAGTCACAGAAAATGCTTATGAGACATAACGGAGAACACCATACATTTTCAAATGAAGATTTATAATAAATTTGAATACTATATCTAAAACTTGTTTTAGTGATGAGAACATTTTACAAAATTTTTCTAAATTTTAAAAAATTCTAACATTATGAATTGCTCTCTAAGGTGGCATAAAGAGAATGTGTAGGAACGTCAGGAAGGATAACTTTCCCGATTCTCAAGTCAGCCTCCTCAAAAGATCACATCTCCCTCCAAGTAAGAATATATGACAAATATAAGGAAGCAATATATTAAATAGGAATTACAAAAATTAAGAGAAATAAGGATCAGCATGCTGAAATTATAAAGAATGACACAGTGGCATCCATTCTTGGCATTCTTAAGAGTAGAAAATGAGTGAAATATTCACTTGAGCCCATTTGGCTCATATTTAAGCTCCCTATACAAAATTAAATTAATTAACATATTCTTGGCTAATGTTACTTGATAATTCTTAGCATGTAAAATATAACACCCAAAAGCTGTTCAAGTATACAACTTAATTGATAATGAGATACACATTTATAAAATATAAGGTCATAGTTACAATTTTAATTGAAAAAATTTTTTTTCTTAACCTTTATTTACAAAATCCCAAGGAAGTGAAAAAGCTCTTGCTTTTTTCTCTCCAAACCAATAGTTACCTTTGATCCTTTCAAACAAGTATTCCTGATTTGGTGTAAGGTCTAGATACTGCACGATTGTATTCAGAGTCGGAATGAGAGGGGCTTTGACCAGAGCAGCTTGTTTCAAGCTAGTAATACTAGCCTCTGTCAAAAATAAAACACAGAGATTATCCTTCATGTGGGTCTCCAAAAGAATGTAAAATGCTCTTCCTCTTGTGGCTGGCTCTTCATGGCATTTACATAAGTTAGTGATGTTTTCCCTGACTACCCTATCTCAAAGTCCCTAAACATTAATAACAACACCTTCCTGTGATTTTTTTCTCCTTAGCACTAACCACTATCCAACCTACTTCCTTTATCTTGTTTATTGTCTGTCTCATCCACTAGAAGGAAAGCTTAACGAGGGCAAGGAGTTTGGTCATTTTGCTCACTGCTGTATCTCTAACACCAACAACAGCTACAACAGTACCTAGCACAGAGCAGGCACTCAAAAGATGTTGAAAGAATAAATGAAAGCAACAATAGTTTATCTTAATTTGCATTATCGTCTTACGTAACATTTAATCTCTCAGGCAAGGTAGCCAGATTTACACCACCCCTTCCCCACATACCTCTAAAAAAGAAGCCAAATCCATTTTGGCAAATCTGTAAACAACTAATGTACAGAAATTTTTTATAGGATATATATAAAAAGATACATGATAGCTTTCAAAATAGGGTGAATTAGAAGTTACCCAATATGCTGGGACAAGCAGAAACTTTTTATGACAGTGATTTCTCTTATCATATCATGAAAGTTAACTATACAAAGAAATTTTTAAAAAATTTCAAAATGTCTAACCTTACTAATAATAGCCAATGTTAGGAAAAGGCATTCTTACATGTGACAGGGTTGCTAGAGTATAAACTGGTACGAACTTTTTGAAGGGAATATGCATCAAAAGCCTTAAAAATATTCATACCTATTGAACTAATAACTCTACTTCTAAGATTTTATCCTAACAAAATAATTATAAATACACACAAAAATTTGGATAAAAGGATATTCACTGTAACACTATTAGTAACAGTAAAAAAAAAAAATAAAAACACCTAAATTCTAGATGATAAAGACTGGTTACATACAATATATTATATATATAAAGAAGAAATACAATCTAGCCATAAAAATAATGCTAGAGAATATTTAACAAAATGGAAAAGGTGGAGGAAGGGAAGCAGGCAACCAAACAATATGATCTCAATTTAATTAAAAGTATGTACGTATATGTCCATATTTCCTCAATTCCTAAATATACACTTTTCACATTTCTTAAGTTATGGTATATCTTATAGTTGATACACAGTCATGCATCACTTAACAATAGGGATATGTTCTAAGAAACGTGGTTGGGCGATTCTGTCACTGTGTGAACATTATGGAGTATACTTACATAAACCTAGATAGTATAGCCTGCTACACACCTAGGCTACATGGTATAGCCCATTGCTTCTAGGCTACAAACCTGTATAGCAGGTTACCGTATTGAATACTGTAGGCAACTGTAACACAAAGGTAAATATTTGTGTATCTAAACATATCTAAATATGGGAAAGGTACTGTAAAAGTATGACACAAAAGATAAAAAATGGTACAGCTATATAGGGCACTTACCATGAATGGAGCTTGTTGGACTGGAATTTGCTCTATGTGAGTCAGTGAGTGAGTGGTCAGTGAAGTGAAGGCCTACAAGACTTTATAACATCTCCACTGCTGTACACTAATGTAGACTTTATAAACACTGTACATTTAGGCTACACTAAATTTATTTAAAATATGTTTCTTTCTTCAATAATAAATTAACCTGAGCTTACTGTAACTTTTTTCCTTTATAAACTTTTTAATTTTTAACTTTTTGACTCCTTTGTAATAACACTTAACTTAAAACACATTGTACAGCTGTACAAAAATATTTCTTTACATCCTCATTCTATAAGTTTTTCTATTTTAAACATTTTTTATTTTATTTTTAAATTTTTTAAACCTTTTTTGGTCAAAAATTAAGACACAAACACACAAATTATTAGCCCAGGTCTACACAGGATCAGAATCATCAATATCACTGTCTTCCCCTTCCACATGTTGTCCCACTAGAAAAGTCTTCAGGGGCAATAACACACATGGAGCTGTCATCTCCTGTGGTAACAATGCTTTCTTCTGGAATACCTTCTGAAGGACCTGCATGAGGCTGCCTTACAGTTAACTTTTTTTTTTAAAATAAGAACTACACTCTAAAATAATAATAAATAGTAAATACATAAATCAGTAACACAGTTGTTTATTATCAAGCAGTGTGCCCCGTACATACCGTACGTGTTATACTTTTATATGACTGGCAGTGCCGTAGCTTTGTTTACATCAGTATCACCACAAACACATGAATAACATGTTGCTCTATGCTGTTACCATAGATACTATGTCACTAGGAGATAGGAATTTTTCTGCTCCATTATAATTTTTTTTTTTTTTTGAGACAGAGTCTCACTCTGTTGCCCTGGCTAGAGCAAGTGCCGTGGCGTCAGCCTAGCTCACAGCAACCTCAAACTCCTGGGCTCAAGCGATCCTTCTGCCTCAGCCTCCTGAGTAGCTGGGACTACAGGCATGCGCCACCATGCCCGGCTAATTTTTTTACATATTTTTAGTTGTCCAGATAATTCTTTCCATTTTTTTTTAGTAGAGATAGATAGGGTCTCACTCTTGCTCAGGCTGGTCTCAAACTCCTGAGCTCAAACAATCCGCCTGCCTCGGCCTCCCAGAGTGCTAGGATTACAGGCGTGAGCCACCGCGCCCGGCCCCTCCATTATAATCTTATGGGACCACCATCATACACCTGGTCTGTCGTTGACTAAAACATAATTATGTGGCACATGACTGTATATAGTTAACGTCATGGAATTTTCTCCAAAAATAGTTAATTTTTACAACTTTCCAAATTTTCTACAATGAACGTACATTACTTTTGTAGTCACAAAACAAAGCAATGTTGTTATTTTTGAAAAAGCACATCTCTGTGATAAAACATCTTGAAAGACATATTTTTTTTTTTTTTTTTTTTTTGAGACAGAGTCTCACTCTTTTGCTCGGGCTAGAGTGAGTGCCGTGGCATCAGCCTAGCTCACAGCAACCTCGAACTCCTGGGCTCAAGCGATCCTCCTGCCTCAGCCTCCCGAGTAGCTGGGACTACAGGCATGTGCCACCATGCCCAGCTAATTTTTTCTATATATTTTTAGTTGGCCAATTAATTTCTTTCTAATTTTAGTAGAGGCGGGGTCTTGCTCTTGCTCAGGCTGGTCTCGAACTCCTGAGCTCAAACAATCCGCCCGCCTCGGCCTCCCAGAGTGCTAGGATTACAGGCGTGAGCCACTGCGCCCGGCCAAGATATAATTTTTTTAATTAAATTTTTTGATAGAGATGAAGGTCTTGCTATGTTGCTCAGGCTGATCTTGAACTCTTGGCCTCAAGCAATCTTCCCGCCTCGGCCTCCCAAAGTGCTGGGATTACAGGCATGAGCCACCACACCCAGCCTGAAAGATACATATAAATATATATATATCTATATATAGATATATATATATATGCATTTTTTTGTTGTTGTTGTTTTGTTTTGTTTTTTGAGACAGGGTCTCACTCTGTTATCCAGGCTCGAGTGCAATGGTGTCAGCTTACTGCAACCTTAAATTCCTAGGCTCAAGCAAGTCTCCCGAGCAGCTGAGACTATAGACACGTGACCCTATACCTGGCTAATTTTTTTTTTTTTTTAATTTTTTGTAGAGACGGGGATCTTGCTATGTTGCTCAGGATGGTCTCAAACTCCTGGCCTCAAGTGATCCTCCTGCCTCGGCCTCCCAAAATGCTAGGACTACAGGCATGAGCCACCACACCTGTCCAGAAGATTTTATGTTTTTATATCTCATATAGAAAGCTCAGAAAGGAGAAGCACAGGTTTAAATAACATTACCTAGACCTAGAAAGTACCCGTTCTGGCTTTGGAGCCAGAGAATTCTGGTCTCCAATCACTGGTCTGTACACTGGGCAAGTTACTTACCCTCTCTGAGTTTCAGTAGCCTCATCCATAAAATGGGGCAATAACAGCCAGCTTTCAAGGTTAATGTCAGCATTATGTTAATTATATACGAGACATTTGGATAGTCAATAAAGACACGTTAGGGATGCACATTTCTATTCTTAGCCCAGAGAACAAAGATTAACAAACATATACAAAGTAAATGGAAAGTGCTAACATGCAATCCAAAGCACTTAACATATTTCTAAGAGAAATTTATTCTCTAGAAGGAGCTGGTTAACTAAAATATTCCTTATTTTCAAAACTAATTACTTGACACTAAATAAGTTGCAACATATATATATTTTAGGCAAATTACATTACATGGTACCTTCAGTTTTATTTTTAGCAGATAAGAGTTGAAAACAGGTGATTTAAAATTACTATTATTACACATTCTTTGTGCTGTATACAACTTTGTAATTAATATTTGACAACGGTCTTGGTGTTTTATCTATAACATATAAAGAACACCTACGACTCAATAAAAAAAAGACAAATAACCCAATTTAAAAATGGGTTAAAAGATCTGAAAAGACATTTCTCTTAAGAAGACATAAAAATGGCCAATGCAGGAGTTTAAGACCCCTGTCTCTACAAAAACTAATAATTAAAAAAATCAGCCAGATGTAGTGGCACATGCCAGAAGTCCTAGCTACTTGGGAGGCTAAGGCAGGAGGATCCCTTGAGCCCAGGAGTATGAGGTTACAGTGAGCTATGATCATGGCACCACACTCCAGCCTGGATGGTAGAGCAAGACCCTGTTTCCAAAAAAAGGAGTGGGGGGGGGCAATAAACACATGAAAGATGTTCAATATCACTAGCTGTCAAGAAAATGTAAATTGAGACCACAATGAGATACTATTTTCCACCTACTAGGATGACCGTAAGACATATAATAGCAAGTGCTGGTGAGAATATAGAGAAAATAGAACCCCCATACACCACTGGCGGGACTATAAAATGGTGCAGCTGCTTCACAAAAGAGCCTGGCAGTTCCTTGAAAGGTTAAACACAGAGGGGATCATATGGCTCGGCAATTCCACTCCTAGGCATATATCCAAGAGAAATGAAAACATATATCCACATAAACAGCTGTATGTGACTGTTCACAGCATCACATCATTATTCACAGTAGCCCCAAAGTGGAAACAACCCAAATGCTAATCAACTGGTAAATGGATAAACAAAACGTGGTAGGTAGATCTATTTTGAATACAATTCAGCAATTAAAAAAAATGAAGTACTGTTAAATGCTACGACACAGATGAACTTTGAAAACATTATGTTATGTGAAAGAAGGCAGCACAAAGGACCACATATTGTGTGATTCCATTTATATGAAATATCCAGGACAGGCCTATCCACAGAGATAGAAAATAGACTGGTACCTGCCTAAGGCTGGGGGAACACATGAGATGGGGGGTGACTGCTAAAGGGTATGGGTGTTTTTTTGGGGGGGGGCGGGGGGATGATGAAATGATCTGAAATTGATTGTGGTGATGGTTGCACAACCCAAACCTCTGGCTTATATACGTAAATGAATAAATTGTATGGTAGGTAAATTACATCTCAAAGCCATTACACTTAAGAAAAAACTATATTACAGACATTTGGTTTTTATCTTTACCTCAAGATAACCAAAAAAGTTGTGAAACAGCCCATTACAAGAAGAAATTTTCCACTTGGCAGATTTATTGACAGTAAATCAAATGTTGGGTTCTATTTTCACATACCTCCTATTTGTAGCTCTGGACAGCCCATTCGTCTCATCTGTGTGCTGACAGACTCAATCTCTTGTACAAGTGGCACTAATATTGTCTCATTGATCCACTAGGAAGAAATGAGGTACAGACTTTGCATATATAATTCCAAAGTATTTCTCAAATAATTATTTTCTTTTTTACAAGTAACTGTAAGAATTTTTTTACTATCCTTTACTTGAATATTAAGAGTCATAAAGTACAACGAAAGAGAATGGAAGTAGCAGCTACCTCAAGTCAAGAGTTAAGTAAATATGCTACTGGAGCATAAATTAATTAAGTTATATTCTTAAATGGCATGTCTGTTTTTTTCTGAAGAAAATATAAAACTTAGCTATATGTTAAATTTTTATTCAAATTTTTTTCTATGATTATTATACTCAGCTAAAAGGATAATCTTCCGTTTGTATTTCCAGGGTAATTACTCACACATTTATTAACACAGTATTTGTACTGGTTTGTGATAAGTAAGATAGTTTTTCAAACTAATACAACTGATTAACTCTCATCAGGCTCACTTA
This sequence comes from Indri indri, assembly GCA_004363605.1. Taxonomy (NCBI): domain Eukaryota; kingdom Metazoa; phylum Chordata; class Mammalia; order Primates; family Indriidae; genus Indri; species Indri indri. The sequence goes on from RJWJ010000752.1 coordinate 8,663, forward strand.
GTTCCCTAACCACAGAGATTTATCGCATTTGAAACTGGTTTGTAAATATTACAATATTATTTTAGGACTGGAAATTTCAAATTCCTTTTCCATAGCTAATATCAAACTAATTCTGGGATGTGAAAAGACTGTCTAAGCAAACTCCTTGTCTGGTTTGTGTGTTATTGTTGTGTGTGTGTGTGTGTCTGTAGCAACTTCAATCACCACTTCTGTTTCCAGGCTTTTGTTTAACCACAAAACGAAAGGCTCAAAAAATGTTTCAGATGAAAAACAAGTCCACAATTCCTTATAAACAATTTTGAATTTAAAACTTCTGAAAATAAAGTTTTTTTGTAATCCATTTAGCAAGCGAAATTTGATATACTGGTAAGACTTGAACTGAGTTCACGTGAAGCTATTTATAGATTTTATTGCACTTAGTATGACTGTTCATATGCTTTGTTATGAAAATATTAATGTAGTCCATTCCTGGGTACTAACTAGACTCTGCTCGTGGTGTTACAAAATATATGGTACAGGTACACACATATTGCTTTTTTAAAAAATCCAAAAAACTCTAAATTTCAGAACACGGCAGCCTGAAGAACTCAGATGAAGATTAATGTTTGTATTTTTCTAAGGGGCTGATACTCCTGACCAAGATTTTATATTTTAAATATATTAAACATTTCTAGACTAGCCTATAACTGGAACTATGAAGGATTACAGTTCCAGGACATCATTTCACTCATTCATTCTTCCAATATTTATTACATGCATCCTACTTGCCAGCCACTCTTTGGCTGCAACAAAACTATTTAAGGTGTCCAGCAGAGAGATCTAGGCCTTACCCCCAGAAATTCTAACTGAGTATGTCTGGGGTTGGGCTCAGGAATTTTTATTTTTAAAATGCTGTCTAGGTTTCTGGTTCAAGAAAGCAGGCTATCATTTTTACCTGCCCTCCCACCCGCTGCCTTGATACCCTATGTAAATTATAGCAAAAGAATAAAAACAAGCACAAGTGATTTCAACATAGTTCTAGAAGATGCAGAGCGGCTAGATGAGTGTTGAGGGATGTAAACAGTAGAAGCAGCAGGGTTTACAGAACGTAAGTGGAGCTACCTGTAGTGGAGGAGGGAGTCAATCTGCCCAACAGACCTGGGGACACGTTGGTACTACAGAGATTGGGATAAAGAGGTAGAGTTGGAAACAAAGGAACTAACCAACTTTGTATGTGGAAAAGTTGACCTCCAGGTCAATGATTAGAGAGAGTTCTTCTCTAGAAAAACTGAAATTACATGTATTCTGAAGTAGCTTCAAACATATATTGTCTTATTTCTCTAACTTTTAAGTTTTCTGAGGGCAAGGACCCCATTTTTGTTTCCTTCACAATTCTAGGTACATGATCTGACTGACAGAAAAGCTCTTTGGAAAATAAAATTGAAAAGCGGGAAAAGGGAAGATCTTAATAAACATATTATTCCTTTATCTTCTCAAAATACACTGACTTACTAAAAATGGAGGGGGGAAAATCCTATGAAAATGGACACCATAAGGTAAATATCATGGTTTTTTTTGTTTTCTTTTTGAGACAGAGTCTCACTGTTGCCCGGGCTAGAGTGCCGTGGCGTCAGCCTAGCTCACAGCAACCTCAAACTCCTGGGCTCAAGCGATCCTTCTGACTCAGCCTCCCGGGTAGCTGGGAGTACAGGCATGCACTACCACGCCTGGCTAATTTTTTCTATATATATTTTTCGTTGTCCAGCTAATTTCTTTCTTTTTTTTTTTTTTTTTTTAAGTAGAGACGGGGTCTCGTTCTTGCTCAGGCTGGTCTCGAACTCCTGAGCTCAAGCAATCCTCCTGCCTCGGCCTCCCAGAGTGCTAGGATTACAGGCGTGAGCCATAGCACCCGGCCTAAATGTCATGTTTATCCCTATAAATGTACCATTCACACTGTACTTTTAATAATAATTAATTCTAATATCCTATTTAATAATTAACAAATCTGATATTCTAATAACATGCTTTGCATACTAAGGCACTAATTGTCCAAAGAATAATGTCCGAACTTACATTTCTAAACTTAGCTGTCCATGAATCCATATGATCAAGAAGTTGTCTATTCATAGTCACTCTTGCCCAAACCTATTAAAAATACATCGTGTATAAAATGAACAATCAGTGAGGAAAAATCCATTCCTCCCCGTACCCTGAAAAAATCTGATGAACTTTGAAAAAAATCTTCACAAATATCCATATTCATCTAGTTAATACTCAATACTTTTATCACCCACTTAAAGTTGCTGTTCATGTACAGATATATCTTCAAAAGTTCCTTATATTAGTATGTTTAAAGAATGTTTTTATTGCATCTAAGAACAAAATTAAAATCCCGTATTTGGTAGTACAGTGATGGAGTTACAGACTGATAAATGTTCTAATCCAAATGTACTTCACAATCAAGAGTCTTATATATGTTAAGTACAATTAGATACCTGAGAGCCTTTTGGGCACCAATGTCAACTATGTGTTGCAAAGTAAGATGTACAGCATAATTTAGTTTTAGGTACACAAAGAGAGGATTTACATTTCTATACAGTAAAAGTGAAGATTACAGAAAAAATGTCCCCAAAGTTGAAGACTTTCTAACAATCTATAAATCATAAATATTAAGTCATTTTTTATTTTCCATTTACCTCTTCTGCAGCTTGTTTAGAACTGAGATCGGCTTCATCTTTGTTAGCACACGGGGCCTGAGACCTACAGGCAAGCTGATACTGAAACTTCTTTAGAGTTTGTGCATAATCCCCCACAGAACGACTGTAGTTCCAAAAAGTAGGACTGCTGGAAGGCGAGGTAGAATCTGGGCTCCCTGCAAGTATTAATTTAAACAGTGTAAGTCTGCTGTAGTAATTTTTACATCTAGAGCTAACACATGAATAGTGGGTATCTATTAATGGGTACTTAGGCAATGGCAATAAAGGAATCAGAAGGCAAACTCCCAAGGATCTCCCCCCTCCTCCTCAACATAATTTTCTCTTTAAAGAACATCTACTTCTTGCGTTAAAAATTAAAAGGAACATTTTCTGAGCGGCATCAATTTAGGAACCATAAGAACAGTAAGTAGTTGAAAGTGTTTGTTTTTGTTGTAAAATTAAACTTGTTTCATTCTCTAAGACATTTAAATCATTCAGTAATAAACAAACAAAGACAAATTTCTTCCGGAAATAAACAGGCTAAGTAAGTTCCTTGCTTGAATTTTTAGAAGCTTCTCCTGAATGGGAAAACCACATCCTCCTATTATAGACTACTCTCTTGAGCTATAGGCTAAATTTACTCGTCCCTGCACTATACTGTGTTTTATTTAACATTCTGTAGTAATTCCGGCATGGTATTAAAAGACTATCTGCTGACTACACTTCTATATTTACAAAATTGCCAACGGCAGTGGCTCATGCCTGTAATCCCAGCACTTTGGGAGGCCAAGGGGGGAAGATCTCTTGAGGTCAGGAGTTAGAGACCAGGCTGAGCAACACAGGGAGACGCCATTTCTATAAAAAATTTTAAAAATTAGCCGGGTGTGGTGGCTCACGCCTGTAGTCCCACCTACTCAGGAGGGTGAGGCAGAAGAATTGCTTGAACCTGAGAATTTAAGGCTGTAGTGAGCTATAATCAGGCCACTGCACTCTAGCCTGGGCAACACGCAAGACCCTGTATCTAAATAAATAAATAAATAAGTAAGTAAGCTAGTTAGTTAGTTTACAAATTTACTTTTTGGAAGTGTAAAAAGGTTACATTTAGGAATCTACTCCTACAGAGGCGCATAGCAGAGTACTTATCACACTTCAGTGTTATAGTTTGTTTTCCCAAATAGAATTTGAGCTCCTTGAGGGTAGAGAGTATTTTTTCCCCTAGCATCTAGCATAGTACCTGAATAAATAGGCAAGTTTTCAACGACAAGTATAAAGTATTTATGGAAGACTTAGTTTTTCAGAGTTTAAGCAATATCAAAAATATTAGTTGATGCTTTATGCTCTTGGGGGGAAGAAAAAAAAGACACTTTATGCTCTCACACAAAAATCACAAACAGAAACCAGTTCTTTATCTTAGAATTTCTAAAAGAAGTGACTACAAAAGAATAAAACTAATTTTCCTGTGATGTTTATAGGCACAAAGGATGATAAATCATGAAAGGGATATGTAGCAACTTTTTAATTCATCAAAATCTTGAAGGTTAGCCAATCTTGTGCTAGGAGCTTTGGTGAACATAGTATGTTTCATGCTAAACATACTACATAAAAATAATTATGCCAAAAAATATCACACTTTGTGTGACATTAAATTTCCCAGTAGGACTTCTGACAAAATTGACTTCTAGGAATGAATTAATGTCAAGAAAAGAAGTTATAAACAGCTGGGCACGGTGGCTCACGCCTGTAATCCTAGCACTCTGGGAGGCCGAGGCGGGCGGATCGTCCTGAGCTCAGGAGTTCGAGACCAGCCTGAGCAAGAGCGAGACCCCGTCTCTCCCAAAAATAGAAAGAAATTAATTGGACAGCTAAAAATATATATAGAAAAAATTAGCTGGGTATGGTGGCGCATGCCTGTAGTCCCAGCTACTTGGAGGCTGAGACAGTAGGATTGCTCGAGCCCAGGAGTTTGAGGTTGCTGTGAGCTAGGCTGACGCCACGGCACTCGCCCCAGGCAAGAGAGTGAGACTCTGTCTCACCAAAAAAAAAAAAAAAGAAGTTATAAACAAACACAAATGATTTAATAAATAGGGAACAGAAAAGAAAGATAAGAAACAGGGTAATGATAAAGTTATTCTATTTTGATTAATCATATTCACTATTAACTTTAGTAATAGTAAGCTTTCTGTGAAAAAACTTGAACCTGGGAAAAGTTTCATTGAAGACTGGCCTTAGATAGATAATGGATAGAAACAGGAATTTTTAATACCTCTTGGGCATTAAGTCAATCAAATATATATATAGCAAGCAGTGACAAATTAGGGCCTTTCTGTGATGAACACATCAATAATACCACCACCACCACCACCAACAGCAAATAGCACAAAAACTATAGATGGATAATCTCGAAGACCCAAGAATCAAAGCACAGAGAGATTTGGAAATCTGGCAACACAGCAAACCAGATAATCTAAAATATCTCCCAATATAAGTATCTAAAACTGTTGACTAAATAAAACAGATTATTTAAATGAATAATGGACTTTGCAAAAAAGTAAGGGTATGAATAGTCAGTGGCTAAAAGTGAAGACAGAACTGAAAATCAGAGTAGCCTGTGGGCTGTGGCTGCTCTAGAGAATCTTACAGGCCTTGAGAAATCTATCAGCTTGGATTTCAGTGCCCAAGTGGGAATTGGAGATAAGGATTTCAGCCTGGGAGAGTAAAGAGTTGGATTAAGACCTTTACTCTACCCCCATTTCCTGCTCCCAGCATAGTGTCAGGAATTTCAAAGGGTCACATTCTGAGTAGACAAGAAAAAAAAATCTGTCCACTGGCACCATGAGATAAAGGAAGCACATCTGTCTTAGGTTGTTGGGAAAATTTTTTTTAAAGTCCTGAGATTTAAAAATCATAGATTCATCTTTATTTGGGTTTAGAGTCTCTATTTACTGTACCTGTGAGGTCCAGGAATGTCCAAGCTTAGAAATCACTTAAATTAGCTCAAGGGCAATGATACTCCTTAGGCACCTGACAAAGGCAAATACAAGATTGCTAGGAAGAGACAGGGCATCCATCCAACCTGCCCAGGACAGACAAAACACTGACAAACCTCTACTGACGATAAGCTCACCAAAACAAACAGAATTACATAAACCACAAGGAAACAAGCAAGCCTCCAAGCATAACAGTCGACAAGACAAAAATGTCAGTATTTAACCTGCAAGAACTTTAGATAGTTGAGCTATTGGACAAAGACTTATTATTAATAAAAGTGTGTTTAAAGTGACTGAGATAGAAAAAGGAATTGAAGTGACTGAAACAAATTGGGTTGAGGGGTAAAACAGAATGCTCTTATTTAAAGAAGGCCAAACTATTAAATGTAGAAGAAATGAATATATTAGGAAGTCTCCATTTTGCAACCACCACTGTATTAACCTCATTCAGGCAAGAATCATCAATAGATGCTAAAATCACTGGGTGAAAAGCTGTTAGGGGAACAGGATACAAAAGAGAAAAGCTATTATGAGGAAATCTGGTTGTCATCACCTTGATCAAGTGATCCGATTTTACTATGCCAACAAATGGACAAAACACCATCACGTATCTCTTCATGATACACTGAAAGGGACATGCCACCACCTACGTATTCTTGACAGAAAATATTTAACCTGAATTCAATACGGAGGAAATGATCAGACAAATCCAAATTTGCAAAACAGCCTGATCTTTTCAAAATGTAAATGTCATACAAGACAAAAAACCAAACAAATGTTCCAAAAAAAGAAGCAGAACAACTAATTGCAATACATGATCCCTAACTATATCCTGCATCAGTAAAAGAAAAAAAAAAGAGCTATAAGGGTTGTGATTGGGTCAACTGGGGAAATGTGAGTAGGAATAACTGTAGTATCTTAAGTATGACAATCATACTATAATTATAAAGAAAACTGTCTTGTTCTTAGGAGAAGCATATGAAATTATTTAGGAATGAAATGGCATAGTGTCTCCAACTTCCTTTCAAATGGTTCAGCAAAAAAGTCTATGTTTGAGTGAGAGAAAGGAAGAGAGAGAGAGAGAATGAATGAGAGTTTGGTTTCTCACTACTGGATAATGGAGCTACAAATATGAAAAGGCTTATTCTATCCTGTGTAAATGGACTGGAATTGGAGGTATCAGTATGAACTCGTGGTTTTTAATATATACACGGACAGAGAAATGCATACGGATGTGTGTGCACATAAATCTGTGTGATTATGTATGTCTATTCATAAACTTCCTAGCTGTACGCTGAGAGGACCTAGAGTGATGATACCTCAGCAGAGACAGCGTGATCAGTACCCACATATTAATTTCTTTTTTGGAGACAGAGTTTCACTCTGTTGCCCTGGCTAGAGTGCACTGGCATCATCGTAGCTCACTGCAACCTCAAACTCCTGGGCTCAAGAGATCCTCCTGCCTCAGCCTCCGGAGTAGCTGGAACTACGGGTGTACACCACCACACCTGGCTAATTTTTTTTTTTCTATTTTTTGTAGAGATGGGGTCTCCCTCTTGCTCAAGCTGGTCTCAAACTCCTGAGCCCAAGCAATCCTCCTGCCTTGGCCTCGCAGAGTGCTAGGATTACGGGTGCGAGCCACTGTGTCCAGCCTAATTTCTAAATATCATTCTCTATTAAAAGGAATCAGGGCTCTTGGGGAAACAGACTGATTCCAGAGCTAGCCAGGGAAAGTACAAGATAAGCCTAAAATATTTTGTGGTGCTATTAATAGAAAGCAGGGGATGGGGGAGAAAGGAGAGTCCTCAAAGAATATAGTGTCATGTCAAAAGAACACAGAAGCCAGATTAAAGAGGATTCTACTAGTCAAATCTGAGACAATCTAACCATCAAAATAAATAACATAATTAGAGGGAAGAAAAAGCTTAATCTTACAGAATACCAACAAATAAATATAAAAGAGGGTTATATACAATATGAATCTACTTAATACCACTGAATTATAAACTTAAAACGGTTAAAATGGTGAATTTTATGTATACTTTACCACCATAAAAAAAAAAAAAAATGTAAAGGAGGCCAGGTACGGCGGCTCATGCCTGTAATCCTGGCACTTTGGGAGGTTGAGGTGGGAGACTGCTTGAGGCCAGGAGTTCAAGACCAGCCTGAGCAACACAGCAAGACACTGTCTCTATTGAAAAAAAAAAAAAAAGGAAAAATGAACCAGGCGTGGTGGTGTGCACCTATAGCCCCAGTTACTCAGGAGGCCAAGGCAGGTGGATTTCTTGAGCCCAGGAGTTTGAGCTTGCAGTGAGCTATGATGACGCCACTGCACTCTAGTTCTGGGCGACAGACCAAGACGCTGTCTCAAAAAGAAAAAAGTAAAAAGGGACATATACAGAAGTAATGATGCAATTAGAAAGTCCCCATGACAACCAACACAGTAATAATTAATTTTGAAAAGGATGTTAAAACTAGTAAATCAAAGTTTGACGAGAAACAGAATATTTATACAGTCTTGAGAGTAGCTGCCCACAAAATACTTATTATTTTTGAATTAATTTGTACAAAATACTTAATTACCTAAAACCTAAGGGCACAGATTACAAGTATAGGGATAAACATTGATATACCAGTCAAATACTAACCAAAAAGAAATTAGTATAGCTGTGTTAAGGCAAAAAGTCTAATAAGAGATAAAGATAAAAGACACAATTCACCAGAATGATATTAATAATTCTGAATTTACATGCACTTTGCATAATCTCATCTATATTTAGCTAATTTGACAGAATTACAAAAAAACATTTAATGGGAAACAATCAGTAGGAGTTTTGAGATACTTTCTTAATAACTGCTAGATCAAACAGATAAAAATTAGTAAGATAAATAATTTAAGAACACCATCAAAAAGCTTGATTCAGGCCGGGAGAGGTGGCCCACGCCTGTAATCCTAGCACTCTGGGAGGCCGAGGCGGGAGGATCGTTCTGAGCTCAGGAGTTCGAGACCAGCCTGAGCAAGAGCGAGACGCCGTCTCTACCAAAAATAGAAAGAAATTAATTGGACAGCTAAAAATATATATATAGAAAAAATTAGCCGGGCATGGTGGCGCATGCCTGTAGTCCCAGCTACTCGGGAGGCTGAGACAGTAGGATTGCTCGAGCCCAGGAGTTTGAGGTTGCTGTGAGCTAGGCTAACGCCACGGCACTCGCCCCAGGCAAGAGAGTGTGACTCTGTCTCAAAAAAAAAAAAAAAAAAGCTTGATTCAGCGAACAAACATGAAGCCCCAAATTTAAAGACTATCCATTCTTTTCAATATACCAAAAGCCATTTACAAAAAAATGATCATATAGCAGGCCTAAAAGCAACTCTGGGAAAAAAAAAATCCAAAACCAAAAAATTAATAGGTACAGATGAGAATCTCTAACCACAGTACCATTAACCTAGTGGGGAAAAAAGATAACCAAGTCTCTTCAAGCTTAAAATTAAAAGCAACACCAAGAGCATTTCCAAACAACAATAATAATATTACTTCTAAATAACTCCTATGGGTCAAAGAAATATAAATGGAGTCAGAAAATATCTGGCTATCACAAAGATGTATAGAGGATACATAGGTTGTTCTTTGTATTATACTCTATTAATAGACTTGAAATATTTCAAAATTTAAAAAAGCATGTTATCAAAAGTAACAAGATAATATTGATTTGTTTCTTTGACATTTGTGGCACTTTCAGGCAAAACTAAATTAAAAATCACTGGAGAGATTTCAAGCGACACAAAGAGCCATAGTCCAATAACTGGCTTCCTCACCATGGCCAAGCTAGCACCTAATGTGCTTCTGTGAAAGTTCCTGAGGGGGAAAAATCATTACTCAGTTCAGTAACCTAATTTGGTTTCAAATAATTGATTTTGTAACAAATCCACCCCAAATATATTAAGATTTGCTAACATTATTTCCCAAGGTAAACTATAGGCTTTAAGACCAAAGACGAGGTTAAAAATGTTCTGAAAAATGGCAACACTTTTAAATTCAGGCTCTCTCCTTCATCCTGCTCTACACCAACCTTGCAAAGGACTACTTGAAAAGAGACAACTATTATTTGAATAAATTCACTGTGCAATGCTTCAAAAACATTCTTTTGTAGCCTCAACTTTAAACAGAAATTATAACTTATGTGAAAAGTTTTCGATTTTATTGTAATGAAAGGTTCAAGAGTCCTCGGTTCAGATATATTTCACTTCTTAAATTTAGTGAACTTAATTCTAACTGCATAAAAGTATATTACATATAAAGTAAAACAAAATGTGTTTCCTAAGCTACACAAGGTATATTAGTAAAAGAGACTTAAAATTTTATGTACAAGTATCAAAATAATGAAAATAGGTTAAGGATTACAAAACGTAACAACAAAAATATGTACGGTAGATATAAAATATATAATATATGTATAAAATAAATACACACCCAACTTAACCCTATGCTGTTTCTCTTCTTCGCCCCTAAGAAAGGTGTCCAAAGTCCGTAGGTCTGTCATGTAGTCTTCTTTGTCAGTAGGTGAGTTATAGACAGTGGGAGAAGAACGGTAGCGAGATCTCAATCCACTGCTCTCTACTGGTCCAACAGTGGTAGGGTATGGAGGAGAGGGACTAAAGCTTGCCAACTATATAAAATAAAAGAACTTGATTTTATTTTTCTTTAATTGAAATTTATTTTTGCCTTGCTTTTTGACTTTTAAAAGTAACACCCCTAGCAGAATTGCCAAAATCAGGAAGACTGACACCACCAAATGCTGGTGAGGTTGTGGAACAACTGAATCTCTCATTCTTTGCTAGTGGGAATGCAAAATGATGCAGCCCCTTTGAAAGACAAGTGTGGCAGTTTCTAACAAAACTAAACATTATCTTACCATACGTATTAGCAATTGTGTTCCTTGGTATTTACTCAAAGGAAATTAAAAGTAAAGGAGTTGAAAACACGTCCACACAAAAACCTGCATATAATGTTTGTAGCAGCTTTATTCCTAATTGTCAAAACTTAGAAGCAACCAAGATGTCCTTCAGTAGGTAAATGGGTAAATAAACTGGCACATTCAGGCAATGGAGTATTATTTAATGCTAAAAAGAAATGAGCTTCCAAGGTACAAAAAGACATGGAGGAAACTTAAATGCATATTGCTAAGTGAAAGAAGCCAATCTGAAACACTACCTATGTATGATTCCACATATATGACATCCTGGAAAAAGCAAAACAATGAAGGCAGTAAAAAAATCAGTGATGCTAAGAATTTGGAAGGGAAAAGGGATGAATAAATAAAGCACAAGAGATTTTTTATTCTGTATGATACTATAATAATGAATACATGTCATTAAACATTTGTCCAAACCCACAGAATGTACAACACCCAGAGCGAGCCCTAATGTAAACTGTGGACTCTAGGTGATAATGACGTGTCAATGTAGGTTCATCAATTTTAACAAATGTGCCAATCTGAAGGGGTATGTTGATAATGGGGGAGGCTACGGATGTGTCAGGGCAGGGGATATATGTGAGATCTCTGTACCTTCCTCTCAATTTTACTATGAACCTAAAACTAAAGTCTATGGAAAAAAAAAAAGCAACATGCATATTTTTAAAAATTGAAAGTATAAGTAACATCTATAATTTTGCCACCCAGAGATAACATAATCCTTTCTCACATTTTATTTATCTATTTACCTATCTATTTATTTATTTAGCTAGCTAGCTAGCTCTGTTGCCTAAGGTGGAGTACAGTGGCATGATCACAGCTCACTGCAGCCTCCAACTACTGGGCTCAAGTGATCCTCCTGCCTTAGCCTCCCAAGTAGCTGGGACTATAGGTACGCACCACCGCATCCAGCTCTATGTACATTTTTTAAAATCCCATAATTAAAATAGCAACCCAAGGAAAAAAAATCATAGAGGATATAGACCCAAAAAACAAGTGAGTAAAGAATGAGAACTTTCTGATTTAGTTAAGTGGTTTTGCAAGAAATAACTGCTAAATTTACAACAGACTATTTTCATTTTCTTATTTTGTAATAGCATTTAGAAAATTTTGTGCAAGTGAAATGAGAAAGTGTATATGTGGTGATAATTCATTACTCATGGATAAATACGATGTTGGGGGTGAGGGGTGAGACAGGGCCTTGCTCTGTTGCCTGGGCTAGAGTGCAGTGGCATCAGCATAGCTCACTGCAACCTCAGACTCCCAGGCTCAAGTGATCCTCCTGCTTCAGCCTCCCAAGCAGCTGGGGCTACAGGTGTGTGCCAGAGATTTATAAAAAATTAACCTGATGATTAAGAGTATGGTAGTAACAAAGTAAGTACTCTTATACATTTCTGTGACAATGTAAATTGGTAGAATTCTTTTGGACAGACCCCCCCCTCCCAAATTTATTAAGAACTTTATGTACCAGAGCTATTTTGTACAGATTAACCAGGTTTTAAAAAATGAAAATAAATATTCAGGAGTAAACTATGGTATATCCACCAGAGTATTAAGTAGCCATTAAACAGAGATCATTTTTGGGTAGTATCACTGTGAGCAATTTTCCTTCTATTTTATTTTTCCAATTTTCTATAATGATCATATAGTACTTTTCTTCTGAAAACAAACTATTTTTAAAAAGTCATACTTAGCCAGGCACGGTGGCTCACGCCCATAATCCCAGCACTCTGGGAGGCCGCAGCGAAAGGATCACTTGAAGTTTAAGATCAGCCTGAGCAATACAGCGAAACCTCCCCTCTACAAAAAAATAGGACAATCAGCTGGGCATGCTGGCACACACCTATAGCCCCAGCTGCTTGGGAGGCTGAAGCAGGAGGATCACTTGAGCCTGGGAGTCTGAGGTTGCAGTGAGCTATGCTGATGCCACTGCACTCTAGCCTAGGCAACAGAGCAAGGCTTGTCTCACCCCTCGTCCCCAACATCATATTTATCCATGAGTTATAAATTATCACCACATACACACTTTCTCATTTCACTTGTACAAAATTTTCTAAATGCTATTACAAAATTATTTTTAATACTGGGTAACCAGTAGTATGAAATTTCATTACAAAGAAATATTATGTAAGAGGATAAGGGCAGACAGGGTGTTGGTTTCATTTCCAGACATTCCTCTTTTAATGAATAGCTATAGAGATGTTAATCCAACACAACAGTAAGAGCATCTGAAGTGACCACTCTCCTTCTAATGCCCCTCTTATAATTTTATGCTTCAGAAAGGAATCAAAATTTCCATCTGTCAATTCTGCTTTTATTAAACCTAAAAATTAGAACAAAAGTCCACATTACTGTGGGAGTTAGAATGAAGGTTTCTACTCATCCCATGGAAAGTGTCCATACTCAAGAATCAAACTACATGATAATCCCAGTTTTTAGCTTAGAAAATACTCCAACATGATAAAAAAAAAGCATTAAAATTCTACAAAGGAATACAAAGCCTTCACATAAAGCAGCAAAGAGGGAAACCATGAGTAAAGGACACTAATGTAACAAATCATCAATTTCGAATTGTTTTAAAGACTGCTGAAAGATCCGAGACAGTAAATCTCAGTTCATCATCTTTGCAAATGCTAATTTCTTTCTTTTACTTTAAGATGTTACATAAAGAACTTCTGACTAGGTGTCAGGAAATCGTGTCCTGTTCTTAGCTCTTAAATGGGTGATTAGGGCAAGGCAATTACTCCCGTTCCTCAGTTTGCTCATTGATAAAATGAGCAGTTTTGACTCACTAGATGATTTTTAATGTACCTCCCAATTCTAAAATAATGTGACTAGCCGAGAGAGAAGAGTCATTACCTTATTATAACCACTGACAGGTGAGTAGGTCACTCCAGGGCTATAAGAACCACTGCTACCTGAGGACAGACCTTGCAGTTGAGGGCTGTATCCGGTCATACAGCTGGTAGTGAACTTGGGACTGGTACTCGGTGAACGAGATGGGCTATAACTCAACACGCTCTGACCCTGAATTGAAGGGGAAGGTGGAGAGGGAGGGATTTGTGTGGCTGTCAGGTCACGTGGAGGAGTAGTCTGTACAACTAAAGGGAGAAAAGAAACATATATATGTATGTAAATACAAATAAAATTTCTATGAAAACATATTTAAGAAACTAGGCCTTTTTCTTCAGGAAAAAGGAAAGTAACAGAGTGACTTGGTTATTAAATTACATAAAGTATTATTAACAAAGGGCAGACATCAATTATTTACCATTTCCCAGAGTTCAAAATAAGAAATTAGCTTCAATACAGCAAGAGGGTAGTCATTTAATTTTGATTTTAATTGAATAACAGAACAAACTTCCATGAGGTTGTTGAATTTATACAGTAAGAATGATAATCATTGGTCTTACGACAACTTATTGTAGGCCTGCTTAATATAGTTGAACCAGATGGCCTTAGAAATACCTTCCAGCTTAGAGTCTATGAAAAGGGAAAATTAAATTGAGGAGATTTATTGCCAACCTTTTCCCCACCTTTGGGAGAGATATAAAACACTTACCAGCTGTTTTCAACCCTAAAAGTGTTTGCTGTCCAGGGCTAACAACCAGACTTGTTGGTGCCACAGTATATTTGAAATATCTCCAAAAATCAAATAAGGCATTAAGGCTGAAGAGAGATGCAAGGGCAAGCTCTGGAAGAAAATAACAATTTATTAAAAAAAAAAAAAAGAGTGCGGGGAGACCACTTATTGGGGGAACACAAAAACCCTCCACGCTTTAGCAAATTAACAACAACAAAGTTGAACACTACTTTCTTATTTCTCTTAATAGCTACCATTTAATGAATGTCTATTATGTCTAGGACATTTACTAGTGAGTTTCAAAATATCACTAATCCTTACAATCTTGTATAAGAAATATTTTTACCTGCATTTTAAAGATAAATCAACAATCAATGAGAAGCCAACTGACTTTTACAAGAGCACATAGCTAGTTATTGAAGACATGATTCTAACTCACGTCTGCAGATTCCAAAACCCTTGCTCTTCCACTTGCCACACCACCTCCCTATGACAAACTTTAGATTAACATGTATAAACTATGGAATTTATTTTAACACCCATAAAGATTCTTTATACCCAAGGACTACGGACAGGAGAGAGGAGGGCGTCAACAGACTGGATATGTGGGAGAGAGACGCGCGTGTGTGCGCGCGCACACACACACACACGCACACACGGAGGGGAGGAGAGGGGGATGGTGGGGGGAGGGGGGAGGGGGGAGAGAGAGAGAGAGAGACACACACACACACACACACACACACACACACACACACGGAGGGAGGGAGAGAAAGGGCATTTTAGGAGAGTAACAAATACGAATCTCACTATGCCCAAACTTATTGTTTCTTCACAGAACTCGTAATTACCTGAAACTATTGTTTATTAATTTGATTGTCTCCTCTACTAGAACGTTCCTTCCGTAAAGACAGGGTTTTACCTTGTTCCCTTCCTCTGTATTCCCAGCTGTTAGAACACAGTAGGCACTCAAATATTTGTTGAATGAAGAAATGAACGCTAAGTTGAATTAAACCTAAAAGCAGTTTTTCATTGGTTGTAAACTGAAATTATAACGAAAATTAATTACTTACCAATATACCAGAGGGGCCAGTATGTCACATTATAATATGAACTAATCAATTTTCCAGTCCTGAAAAAATTAGAAAGTCTTTTTGATAACTTAAAAATACCAAAAATCAAAACACAAAAACCTGTCATTGGCTTCTTAAATTTTCACTTTTTTGGGTTGATAAACTTACATTTCAGTGTATATCATTCCAGCCATAGACACATTTAGGAGTCCCCAGGCTAAAACCACTTTCCTAGCCTCTGTTTCTTTTCTCATCTTGATAGTCCTGTCAATAAGGGAAGCACTCGTGCTGGGCTCCCCTTGCATCTATTTGAAAACAAAAAGCACAGGAATTAGTCCAAAGAAATTAGTTCTCCATTTAAGAAATCAAATGTTGTGCCCTTTATAAAGGTAACTAAAATTGCACACACTTAGCCTCATCTTTAAAATCTTACCAAAACTTTCTCCGTTAAAAATATTCGTATAGTAAAACAGAATGCTGAATTATACCTTCAGTGGCATCACAGTGTAATCAACAGAGAACTCGCTGGTTATCTCAGGTAACAATTTAGTGCTTCCAATAAATAAAAATGTCTTATTTCGTTATTTAAGGGCTGCAATTACGTCGCAAATACTCCCTATTTTGTCTTTGGAGTATGTTACAAGGACTAGGCAGAGGACTAATTTCAGAAACTCAAAAGATCAAGTTCTGGGAGCAAATATTCCGTATATACTATAAATCATAAAGACTCCTGCATCTTTATGCAGAAACCATTACTATCTACAACTTTAAACAACTCTACACGTGGACCACTGTATGCCAAGGATCTCCGTTTTGTGTGCCAATAAAGTACAAGGATTTAAGTTTTAGAAGGGCGAGCACCCAAGGTGTGAAGGGACTGAGAGACAGTGGGGAAAGTGTGCCATAAGTTTTACTCCACATTGGGTTTTATACTTCCTTTGTTTTGCTGGGCTCAACTCTTGTAGTCAAGTGGAAAACTTGTTCTAGCAGTTCTACCCTTCCCGCCACCCAGCCCCCGCGTCCAAACTTCCCAGTCCGGAGAGCTTCCTTCCCTGGCTCCCTCAGCACAAACTTTAGCTACCCCTATTGCTTCTTTCTTCCCTTCTACCACGGGTGTCGGGACGCCTAGCCACATCCTGCCTTGGCTGGACCCCGGGCAGATCAGCAGGCGCGGAACTCCCACAGCCCGCGAGGACTCCAGGTCCAGGAAACACAAAGATGACCCCGAAAACGCACCATGCTCTCCGGCCGGAAACCGCGGGCTCGCGCCACTCTCTACTGCACATGCGCGAAGCTGACTGCTATGGTAGAGGCGAGCGGCGGGCGAGGCTACAGTTACCGGAAGAACTGGGTTGTCTCTTCTCGCGAGAAGAGGAGGGAGGCGGAGGGACAGGCGGCTAGGAGCGTTACCAGGGAAACAGCTCTCGGATTTGTGGCTCCCGCTGAGCTGCGAGGAGAAAGCTGAGCAGCAAAATTCAGACCAGGTTCTGAACCCACAGTTAAAAGTAATAATTATAAAAAGCTGAATTTTGTATATATTAATATAATTTTAGCTTCCTTAGGGCATTTATGGACTCATATTTGTAAGCAGATTAAGCAGGGTGGGTAATTGTTGAATACAGAATGCATGATAATGTGTCCAGACATCATCAGCAATGACAAAGCATTTCTTTCACCTGTGTTAAAACGTATATGTCAAGAGTTCTGACTC
>RJWJ010000752.1:25759-75298 GCA_004363605.1 Indri indri
AAAAAAAAAAAAAAAAAAAAAAAAAAAAAGGAGTTCTGACTCAACGTAACTTCTTTAAATATCCGTGTGTTGAGGGTGCTGCAGTAACAAGCAAACCCAAAATTTGTTTTATTGAAGTTGCTAGTGGTTTTGAGGTTAAAAAAAAATAACACGTTTTCCCTGCATATTCTTTGGAAGAACTAATCCTAATGAAAAGATTCATCAGGGAGTTGAGTTTGGTTTAATTTAACAAATACAAATGCCTACAGTGTGTCACTGGGCCAGGCGCGGGGATACAGAAAGTAAGACCTCCTGGATTACTGCCAGGAGGAACTCAACCCCGCAGATGCTCTAGGTGGGCAGGTGAGGTGGGCGGGGTGAGCCCCAAGGAGGCAAGTCCAGCCCAGCCCAGCCCAGGCTCCCAGGGAGCTTACAAGGAGGAGGTGACACCCGCCCAAGGTAGACGGTCAATGGCCAGGAAGCGCAGGACCTGAGGACACGCAAGGCCTGGGGCCTTGTTCTACATATGGAGAAATGTGCCTCCTAATAAAATCATTAAGCCATGTCATAATAAGCTAGTGGATTATTACATCATGGATGTCCAATGACCAAAATTTTTCCTAAAATGATCCTAAGGTCAAATAGAAAATGAAGTTTCCTCATGGTATTGCATATTAATGAAAATCTGCAGGTTTGCTGGGCTCTTAATGCTCTAACAGATTTTTAAGTGAGATTTTTATCATTTTTAGGTTGCCTTAGCAGCAATGTTGTTTTGCTCTAGTTTTAGATTTAGGGATTAACTAACTTGAAAATTGTTCACAGTGAAAAGGTTGAATGTATAGCCAAAATTAGAATACCAGGTTCCCACCTCCCCCATGTCTCTTTCCTAAGAAGAAATTGTAGACATTTGATGTAGTTCATAATAGGCACATGTATGTTTTTCCTGCTTAATGTAATCTACAAGCTATTGTGCATTTATTCAAGGCTTAAAAAAGAACAGTACTGACCAAATTTAATAGACAGTTGGTATTATGTATTAGGGCTGCTATAACAAAATATCACAGATAGGGTGGCTTGAAGAACAGAAATTTACTTTTTGAAAATTTTGGAGGCTGAAAGTCCAACATCAAGATTTCAGCAGGGTTGGTTTCTCCTGAGGCCAGTCTCCTTGGCTTGCAGATGGCACCTTCTCCTGTGTCCTCAGATGGCCTTGTTTTCTGTGCTCTTGAATCTTTGGTATTTCTTCCTCTTATTATAAGGATACCAGTTGTATTGGATTAGGGCCCCACCCTTAGGACCTCGTTTAACTTTAATTACCTTTATAAAGGCCCTATTTCAAATACAGTCAAATTGGGGGTGAGGGCTTCAATGTATGAATTTTGGGGAACACGATTCAGTCTGTAATACATCAGAACTGTATATCTTAATTTATTAATACAATGGTATACATATAAAAGAGACTGGATAAAAATGAGTGAATACCTTAGGCACTTAGACGTAAAGATATGAAAATACAATATATAGAAATTTTAAGAGAAAAAGATTAAGGCAGAATGCACCATACTGAGGTATGGGGGGAAATATCATAAACTTTCATAGAAGTAATTTGGATAAATTTTCCAAAAACCTTAGAAATCCAAGAAATGTTTGTCAGTTCCTGTAACAGTTGCTTAAGTACATGTCATAATAGGTTGCCAAGGAAGTTGTCATACATCATGGAGTGAAGTAGTTCCCAACATCTTCATCACTTTGAGCATGTTTTATTTTCTAAGCAAGAAACCATCATGGGAGACCTCTTTTCCTTATTTTGGGATGTGGATCCTCCCCCTGTGCCTTTAAGTTTTGCTATTCCAAATCAGGATTATGAATGCAGAAAGGAAGACTCTTGCGGGACAATAGGGAGCTTCCTGCTTTGGTATTTTGTCATTATATTGTTCCTGATGTTCTTCTCTCGGACTTCTGTCTGGGTAGGATATCCTTTTTCATTTAACTAATATGTTTACTGTATACTAGGGAATTTTCCATAAAATAAATTTACTTTACTTTGATGGAACTACTTTTTTAAGGTTTGTTTTTCAGTTTCAAAAATAATGCAGTCTCATTCTAGAGAGTGCAAGATGTGAAAAAGATGAAGAAAAAAATTTAAAACTACTGTTATCCTAGTTCCCAGAAATAACCACTGTTAACATTTTGGAGTGTGTCCTTCTAATTTTTTTCTCTCTCTCTCTCTTGCCAATCTCTCTCTCTCTCCAGCTATCTATCTTTGATCTTTCATTATTTGCGTTATATTGTATATATTTTCATATCCTGCTTTTTAAACTTAGTAATATAAATACTTCTCCAAATTATTTTCATTCAGTAGCAATTTTAATGACTGCATAATTTTCTGTTTTTTGGTTGTACCATAAAAATTCTGCAATTTTGAAACATTTAGATTGTTTGTAGTTTGTCCATATGCTATGTAATGCTGGGACAAACTTCCCTACTGCTCAATGACTTCCAAATTCTTTTTTATAGAATACATGTAGGATTTGGGGGTTTTTGGTGTGAGGCAATATACTTTCTACATAGAACAAGATGTAGAATTAAACAAAATAAAACTAAAGTCACCACTCTTGACACCAGAAGAAAATGCCATCTTCTTAAGAATGAGATAGTCCACTTTATCAGGACTGTGATGCCCCCAACATATTATGAGTAACCAAGATTTTACAATTCGCTGACATGGAATCCTTGCTGGCCATTGATACCAGGCTGATGATTAAGCAAATTACCGTCATTAGCATTATAGCCCTGGGCTGGCAGTGGTCAGTTAGACTTAGTGCTCGGTCAGCTCAGGATGGAGAGGAGAAAGTGTGGTCTGTCCATGCCAGCTGGATTCCATTATAATAATCAAAGACTTCTCCCCACAACCTCCTGGCCAAGAAGTTTCATCTAAATTCTAAATGCTTCTTACGGTGAATACTTTGCCAAAAGGAGATTTAGAACAGTGATAGCTTATATGTGTCTTAAACTCCCTGGCTAAGTATATTGAATTTGTCTGGCCTGGCAAGAAAAGCTACTTTAGAAAATTAACAAAAAATTGAAATTGACCACTGGCAATTTCATCATGAAGCCCGCTTACGAGGTCTAAGCTATTCCTCTGCTCCCTTGCTTGCATCAGCTCTTTGGAGTCATGGAGCTCTGAGCTTCAGGAACCTCAAGAGAGCATGTGGCCCAGCCTCCTGTCTGTAGGCAAGTAAAATATGATTATCCCTCCCCCCGCCTTTTTTTATTGACAAGGCTTAAGGAAATTAAGTGACTTGTCCAATGTCACACAAGAGGTTAGTGACAAAGGGGGAATAGACCCAGATTTCCTGCCATGTTATTTGTTTGTTTCAAAGTATAGTTTGTAGTGTTGAATTAGACCTATTCAGTGTTGATTAAAACCTTAATTATTGTAGAGGTTTCGTCTTTCACTTTGTACCCTGGTGGCAGCTACAATCAGCTGGACTGCTTCTTCTGAAGGGCCCCAGATTTGAAATCTGAGAACCATATGAGAGCTAGTGAAGGAGGATGGATTTTTTCCTTCACTTTGAACTTCCTCATTTTCTGTGCTAAACTATGAGCCTTTATTTACAAACCTTGAAGTAATGGTAAAAGCATGATGGAAATATGGTGGTAATTATCCTCCAACATGAAGCAGGCTGGCTGATTTCCTCTGTATTTGCCACTTTTTAAGATGCATTTACCCTTTTGCTTTCAGAGACTATAAATACTATATTTAGTTTATATGTTTAGTGTTTATTCAGATTGCTAGTTGCTGGTATTTTTCTGGACAATCCTAGCCCCAACTCCTTATTTGGCATATGTGCAAACTGTGCTTAGGAGGTGTTAAGTGGTTGGTAAAACCACAGAGCTGGTTAGTGGCAGAGAGAGCCACAGCCCACATTTTCTACCCTGCCCTGTTTTCACTCACCAAGTCACACACAAAGGCAGTTAATAAAATGCTTTTCGCAACCACAGTTCATATGACTCCACTTAGCTTAATGCAAAATCTTTCTTTTGATTTTGTGGTTATGTTTTGATTTGATATCAAGTGTGGAAGCTTTCTATGGAAATGATATAAGCCTAATAAGTGTTTTTAAACACTTTCCCCCCCTCCATTACAAAAGAACGCATTACAGAAAATGTGGAAATTATAGGAAAGTATACAAAATGAAATAAAAATCACTCCAGATTATATAGAAATAGCCAACTACTTTTAGGTTTATAAACATCCAATCTTTTAATAGTTTCTTCTACATATTAGATTTTAAATATTTAAGCCCCACCCCATGATTTTTAAAAAAGAGATATCTTAAAAGAAAACTCTGCTTGCAAGGTTTTCAGAGAGAGGTTGCTATAACCAAAAGGCAAAGAGGTACGTTATTTGAGATACTTGCCTACCATTGTTGAGATCAGATATTGAGAATGAGTTAAGGATCTTAGATTGCAGTTACAAATACCCAATTATGGCACTTTTGAACCTAAAGGAAGCTTGACTTTCTACATAAAATCAATTTTTTTCCTAACTGTAGACTATTTGAAAAAATTAGAAAGAAAAAAAATCAGTTTTATCCCTTAAAGCCAACCATAGCTACTTTTATATGTTTAAAAAAGAAACTTCTGGCCAGGCGTGGTGGCTCACGCCTGTAATCCTAGCACTCTGGGAGGCCGAGGCAGGCGGATCCTTTGAGCTCAGGAGTTCGAGACCAGCCTGAGCAAGAGCGAGACCCCATCTCTACCAAAAATAGAAAGGAATTAGATGGACAACTAAATATATATACATATATATGTATATATAAAAAATTAGCCAGGCATGGTTGTGCATGCCTGTAGTCCCAGCTACTCGGGAGGCTGAGGCAGGAGGATCGCTTGAGCCCAGGAGTTTGAGGTTGCTGTGAGTTAGGCTGATGCTGCGGTACTCTAGCCCCAGCAACAAAGTGAGACTCTGTCTCAAAAAAAATAAATAAATAAAAAAGAAACTTCTATACATTTCTTAAGCTATTTTTTTAGCTAACTTGTGATTATGCTATGTATACAAATTTGCATCTTGATGTTTAACCCAGTATTATAACATACTTATTTCCTCATGACATAATTTTATTATAATTTTTATTACTATATATCATGTGATTGTACTGTAATTTACTTAACCATTGTCTACTTTTGAATTTTGAATTTTACATTATCCTAATTACACTGTAATGAATATTTCCATGCACAAGTGCACAAATCTTTCTCTTTTTTGGGGGTTACTTCCTTGTAATAGATTCCCAAAGGAAGAATTATGTGTCAAAGGTGTTAATGAAAATTTCTGAAGTTTTTGATACATTCTGAAAGACTTATACATCTTTTGGCAGAACCATTTTCATCATTAGAAAGTGGCTAATCTGAAAAATGGGACAAATATATTTATGGAGTAATGGGGCAGAATATTTGAAATTGGAACTATTCAAAGAAATTCATTTCTTCTGGATGCAATATTCACAAATAACATATTATGGTTGCATTTTGAAGGAAACTTTCTGAAGGATTAAGAGATATTAAGTCTATGAATTCAGTTAAAGATCTTTGTGTATGTATATGTCACATATTAGACATCTTACTTAAAGAACTATCAATAATGTGACCTGATCAAATGTCCTTAAAAATTAATTTTAAACTAATCTGAGTACTATAAATCTGTTTTTAAATGCTATTTCTCTGCAATTTAAATGGGTACAGGGAAACTTTATAGCCTATAGCTCCTTATAAGTATGATTTTCTCTCCAGTCCTTGTTCCATTTTTCTTGGTTCAAAACATTTTGATAGATTCTGCTATCAAAGCATGGTCTTATTGGGCAGCCGAAGTAGGATCACTATAACCAGGAACTCAGTAAGTACTTATTCAACTTATTATTTAACTCAATAAGTACTTATTTAACTTATGAGTTAACTCAATAAGCACTTATTTAAACTGAATGTTTAAAATTAAACATTGTCAAAGGGCCTCAGCAATAATGTTTCTTAACAAGTAGATATTAGTGAGAAACAACTGAGATCACTCTTAATAATCTGTATTTCCGAAACAGATGTCTGAGGATAAAAAGGATGAAGACAGTGGGGCAAGCACTTCAGTGAGTAAAGGTGAGAGCCAGTGCATATTTAGTATTGGACCATGAGAAGAGAAATATGTGCTGAGTGTGGAACATGAACCACAGAGGTGAACAGTCAAGAATATTGTAAGCTCTTTCAGCTGGGCGAGCTGGCTCACGCCTGTAATCCTAGCACTCTGGGAGGCCGAGGCGGGCGGATTGTTTGAGCTCAGGAGTTCGAAACCAGCCTGAGCAAGAGCGAGACCCCGTCTCTACTAAAAATAGAAAGAAATTAATTGAACAACTAAAAATATATATAGAAAAAATTAGCCGGGCATGGTGGCGCATGCCTGTAGTCCCAGCTACTCGGGAGGCTGAGGCAGGAGGATCGCTTGAGCCCAGGAGTTTGAGGTTGCTGTGAGCTAGGCTGATGCCACGGCACTCTAGCCTGGGCAACAGAGTGAGACTCTGTCTCAAAAAAAAGAATATTGTAAGCTCTTTATAGCATGGATGTTTAAAAAAAAGAAAGAAAGAAAGAAAAGTGCCGTAAGGCCTCTCCACACCAGTGAAGGTCCATTGAGCGAGCTCCTTTTTGGCTCCCTCGTGCAGAGGGACAGCTTAGCTGCTTTAGCAGAGCCCCTGGAAGCTATGAATTACTAGCAGGTAGAGCTCAAGCTCTCTTTGCATTCCTTAGCACTTCCCTTTCACATGGCTTGTCCTTCCTTCATTAAATTTAAAATATTTAAGCCTCCCACCCCCAAAGCATTTTTTTAAAAAAGATATCTTGAAAGAGAACTCCACTCTCAAGGTTTTCAGAGAAGGGCTGCTATAACCCAAAAGCAAACAGGTACCTCGTTAGAGATACTTGCCTACCATTGTTGCGATCAGATATTAAGAAAAGAATGAGTTAAAGATCTTAGATTGCAGTTACAAATACCCAAGTATGGCACTTTTCAACCCAAAGGAAGTCTGACTTTCTACATATAATCATTTTCACATAGCCTTCATTGTTAGTGTTATTACAGGCTTATGGGTTCTATACAACATCTTTTTCAAGAACCTGTAAGCAGTGGTGTGCTGGTAGATGTTTAACAACTGGCTCTCAGGCCGGGTGCGGTGGCTCACGCCTGTAATCCTAGCACTCTGGGTGGGAGGCCGAGGTGGGTGGATCATTTGAGCTCAGGAGTTTGAGACCAGCCGGAGCAAGAGCGAGACCCCATCTCCACTAAAAATAGAAATTAGCTGGACAACTAAAAGTATATAGAAAAAATTATCCGGGCATGGTGGCGCATACCTGTAGTCCCAGCTACTCAGGAGGCTGAGGCAGGAGGATCGCTTGAGCCCAGGAGTTTGAGGTTGCCGTGAGCTAGGCTGACGCCACGGCACTGTAGCCGGGCAACAGAGTGAGACTTTGTCTCAAAAAAAAAAAAAAAAAAAAAACAACTGGCTCTCCAAAATTGTGTGTTTACATATTTTTATTAAAAGTTTTACTGATGTAAATGATATGTATCACATGATTTATAAATAATAAAATATACAATACTCTTTATGGTAAATTCCATACAGACAACTGATTCTCACAAGATGCTCGCCTTGATTTTTGCCAGACCCTCGCATCCTTAGCCAACCATGGCTGCATTTGATGAACAAGTGTAGTTCCAGCATGAATGTTATTTTCCTCTAAGTTAAGGGGTAAGATCAAAGTGAAACAGAAGATGTATGGTGGAACTGAATTTGGTTGTCAATGATGTGAGTGACTTCTTTGCTGAAATGGATAATAGTTTTAGAACACTGGAAGAATATTTCCTCATTTTTGGATGCTATTCATAGGATAGTGGCTACAGGCATGGCACCGAAATATAATCTCCATTAGTAACATGTTCTGCATCATTTTCTTAAGCCTAGGCAATCATCAAAACCATACATCAAGCCCTGATCTTCAGTATTTGCTGATTTTCATGGTATAGTACCCTTACTAAAGCTGTTGGAGGGGTTTTTTTGTTTTTGTTTTTGTTTTTTTGAGACAGGTCTCACTCAGTTGCCCAGGCTAGAGTGCAATGGCATCATTATAGCTCACTGCAACCTCAAACTCCTGGGCTCAAGTGATCCTCCTGCCTCAGCCTCCTGAGTAGCTGGGACTATAGGCACAGGCCAACACACCCGGCTAATTTTTTTATTTTTTGTAGAGACAAGGTCTTGCCATGTTGCTCAGGCTTCAAGCTGGTTTTAAGTTGCCAACATTGTATCACTGAACATGGAGTTGGGAATAGGTGAGCAGCTGCACACTCTTAAATAGTATTTCAAACATCCAGATACAATCAATGGGCATAAAATACTTCAGGAGCATACTGCATAATAAAATGTAAGATAATTAGGAAGTTATGGGTTTCAAGTATTTATTACCTTTATTTTTAGTGAACTGATATTTTTGTAAGTTTGTGTAATTTAATTTTTGATACTAGCTATGTTTAACCATCTCACAAAATTTCTGAAAATTTGTTAGCTCTTGTGAGTCAACTCCAGCACATCACTAGATTAAGAAAAGATCCCCTTCCTGCTATCCAAATCACATGCACATACACACTTGAATCTTTAAGACTTCAAAGGAAAAAACATCCTTCTCTGGAAAACTTTAGAGATCTTGTCCTTTGATCTTACATCCAGGGTTCCACAAAGCTTCAAAAGTGATATGTCAAGCCTCTAAGCTCTCTGGTCTGTGGGAGATGGGGTGTGGTGCTGGGAAATGCAGTCAGCTGCCAGCTCTTGCAAATGACTGGAGAAAAGTAGGGGCTTGATGACTGGCCACTAAGAGTGAGCCTCCACACACATGGCTGCATGAAATAATGTGAGGTTCCATAATCAACAACTTGTACCTAACTTGTCAATTTGTTTTGTTGGTTGTTAGCAAGCAAAAATATTTCCTATAAGCGGCAAAGCAAAGATGTTGCCTGGGACACTTCACAAATGATGAAGAAACCAAAGCAGAGCCAATTCGCCCCTGTCACTGACTCAGAAGTGGCCTTGGTCAATGCCTATCTTGAACAGAGACGAGCCAGGTGCCAGTCTCAGTTAAACCAGGTGAATCAGAATTCACAAGACAGTGATACCACTGAGTGTGACAGTGAAGAGTCTAACTCGGGAGCTTCCTCGTGGAAGGAGAGTGAAAGTGAACACCACCCATCACCAGACTGTATGAAGAGGAGAAAAACAGCTCAGAGGCAAAGGAATCTTGGAAATTACCGAATCAGAGAAAGGCCCTGCCTCCACTGCAAAGCCATGAGGACCAACGAATGGCTGACATGCCATTTCCTACAAACACCCCCAGTGAAGAGGGAGCCTCAAGAGGAAAATCCCATACCTGACACTAGCACAAAATTCAGTAAATTTTGAATTTTATCAAGTCCTTACTGTACTTGAAGCCAAATGAAAGAGATGAATAAAACACGAAAAATCACCAGAGCTCTAGGTGAGGAGACTTTTATGATAAAGTCTTTCTACTAACAACAAAAACATACTTGGAACCCAAGAGGTCAAATTTCAGACAATTCTTTGTCCAAAGAACGGCCAGGAAATTTGTGTATGGCACCACTGGAACATCGAAGATCTGTATCCATTGTGATTTTTTTTATTCAAAAGAGCACAAGACAGATATTTTATGCCTTGAGTGTATGTATTTTGTTTATATCTGTAATACAAATAAGAAGGCTCTTTGAAAATATATTATTTACGTTGAGAAACTATTTAAATTTATTCATATGTTTTGATTATCTGACCGAATGAACCAGGTGAAGTTGGTTGGAACAGAATTACGCTATCCTCTCTAGGTTTATATTTTCAGGTGATGCTACCAGAACAGTATTGCCACATTTGTCAGCTAGGGGCTGGTAAGGAAGAGGAGCTCAAGAGCCTGGAATAAGACCTCATTCCTAGAGTAGGGAGGGGAGGCAGCAGTACCCTGAAGGGCAGCTGGGTCGTGGGCTGTCCATAATTGTTCAAAGGGCATGGCAAATTTTAAAGAAAAAATCATTCTGACACTTGTTAACACAGCAAGGGAAGACTTCATTCAAGGTTATTGTAATAGAGGTCAACTCTGTTGCAACAGGGAATATGAATCCAGCTCAACTCCAAATACAACAGGGGCAAGTGGGAATTTATAGCCAGGGAGCAGGATGAAGGCATCTGAGGATGGAAAATTACTAAAAGCAGGATTCTTGCTAAAACTGGGCCAAAGAAAGGACAAGGCCAGGGTAGGGGCCTAATTGAAAAGAGGGCTCAGGGAAGCCTGACTAAAGTTTGGTCAAAGAGAGAGTCTTTGTCAAGTTAACAAGTTAGCTTTGTCAAGTTAGCCACAATCCAGGCATAACTGGGGCTGGGTTTTACAGGTAAGTAGGAACACCAGCTGTGGGGAATTCAAGCAAGCCTAGGTAGATGGTTGGCCATTCTGGAGATCATTCTCTTGTTGGATGGCAGTGTTACCGAAAGTTTGGCACTTGTCCTTGAGGCCACATCAGATGAATGAGAACAAGTGGTTTGAGAAGGAAAGAGGAGTTTATTAATTTGCTGGCAAATGAGGAGAATGGAGACTCCTGTCTGAAAAATGCCAGTGTCCTACTAATAAGCAGAAATACAGAGCTTTTAAAGGGGTGCCGCTTAGCTTCAGGCAATTGCTGTTCAATTGTAGTCCATCCCATTTCTGGGGAAGACAATTCCCTGAACTTCTCTGTCCAGACCTCTGTGACCTCCACCCACTTGGGAGGCCCACCTGGACCTCTAGAACCTCTGCCTGCCCACTCTGGGTGGGGTTGAGCCATCTCCTGTAGCACAAAGAACAAAAGACATTACCCTGCCCCTCCCAACCACTGACCTGAGACAGGGATGCAGGTTCCTGTCCTCAGTAAAGAGTGGCGGATGTTTTAAAGAGACAGAAAATATTTTTGCTGATTTTTTCCCCTCAGGCCATTCCCTCTGCTACATATTTCCCACTGTCAATATCACCCTTCCATATCTATGGGAGGAGGGGTGACTACTCTGTTACAGCTGGGATATAAACTCAAACTCCAGATCCCAAAGGAAAGGGAAGGCAAGGACAAGATAAAGCAGCAAGGATCATGGTCACGGAGCTAGAGTTCAAAGAAGGGCTTAAGTCTTGGGGCAGGATTTGGGTACTATGTGTGGTTAAGACAACAACCTAATGTTAAGGATGGAGCCTTTCATGGGAGACAGGCAGGGGATGGGAACAGAGACCAGAGGCCTGAGACTTTGGGCCAGGGTCATTCCTACTAAGAGCAGATTCCTTAACTGATTGCAACTAAGAGACCTGGGAGCTCCAACCACTGGGACTAGGCCACTGGAGTCCAGGACATGTGGTAACATTTCTGAGCCTGTCTGTGGAGACTTTGTCTTATTCCGATTGCCTCAGGATTAGAATAGGTCTGAAAGCACAGGCGAAAAGCAGGACCACTTGAAGATTCAGCTCAGGCATCAAGCTTTCCACAAAGACTTTTCCTCACTTCTGACAACCTCCTCCACTTTGTTTTCTCAGGCAGAGCTCACCTTCCCTCCTTTATGCTGCAGTGTACCCTGAAAAGTTCTCTATCTCAGCACCTTTAACATTTTGATGAATGTATTTGTTTACAATTCTCTGTCCGCCGTATGTATACACCCTTAAAGGTAGAGCCCATAATTTGTCATCTTTGTGTCTCTGTAGCCTACCAGATCGCCAGACGACATGACATAAATAATGCAGCTGAATCCACACACAAAGGGATTCACGAAGGCAAAAGTGGGAGAGAGCTGGGGAAACAGGCAGAGGAATCAGGGCAGGGGCCAGCATCCACAACTTAGGAACAATTCTGATATTTCCAGCTCGATAGGATCAAGATGCTTAAATTATTCTGTTTATCCAAGTACTACCCTCCTTCACATAAAAAACAAACAAGAAAAAGAGCCAAGTTCAAAACATAGTAGTAAATTGCAGGGGCAGGATTTAGAACCAATTCATCTGGCTTCAGAGTTTGGGCTCTTAATTGCTGTGATCTTAATCATTCTGTTGAAACTGCAAGGGGGTTTCAGTCTAGGTACAGTTGCTGGTCACACAAAGGTCCAAGGATTGCCAAGGAAGAAAGGAATTTTTTAATATAACAGACGTCTTATAGGGAGAACGGCAAATCCGTCTCTACCAATAACAGAGTTCATGGGCTTTTAAAGGAGGGGGCCATGTGCCTTGGGGCAGGTCCTGGAAACTAGCAAGGGGCTACATGCATTGGGGGCATGTCATGGGGGATGGCGAGTCTTGGCATCAAGGAGTCTACCCAGGGGACTTCAGGATCTCAGTTCCTTTGGGAAGTAACTCAAAAGTTCATGTAGTTAGTTAAGGGAGACAATTATTAAAAAAACGTAGGGGTCTTTGAAATTTGTTTATGGGCCAGTCACAATTATTCTCTGCAGATAGAAGATACTAACTAAAAGGTAAGTTAATCATCACTTCCTACACAGGCATAAATGATGTCCAAGCAGACACAAATTCACCAGGGTCTATTGGAGAAGGACCATGGCTATTTTCCAGATTACGGAGTAAGGCTCTAAATGTTTTGCTTGTAGATCTAGGATATAAACACATGACACTATTACCCAAAGAGTCATTTATATCAAAGACTGCTACTTCTCCTGGTCTCAACCATGGAGACCAGAGTTTGGGGTAGAACTCTGCCTATAGGAAGAAGAAATCAGGGTTGAGTATGGCGGGGATTATAAATCCTATAAATATGGAGAGATTAACTAGGATAATCTGTGAGAACACGAAACCAGAAACAAAGGCTGCATATAACTGGGAAGACATGCAAAACCAAGGACAGAACTGCACCAAATCAAGGGGATAAGGCAAGGACATGGTAGAATGAGGAGCAAAGCATGGCCAGGTGCACTGGGCCTGGATCAAGGGGTGAGGTGGGAGATGGCTCATGAAACCAGGTCTGCAGGCACTAGCTACACTCGACATTGCTTTTGTGCAGAGTCTGGTGTGGGCTCTTAGGGTGGGACCCCTAGATTGCAAAACAGTCCCTTCTCTCAGTTCTTCAGTCCCTCCTTGCAGGATGGGATAGACCACGTCTTCTCTGTTTTTTTTTAGAGACAAGGTTTTGAGAGCACCCAGGCTAGAGTGCAGTGGCATGATTGCTCACTGTAACCTTGGATTCTTGGCCTCAAGGTAACTTCCTGCCTCAGTCTCCCAAGTAGCTGAGACTACAGGCACATGCCACCACACCTGGCTAATTTTAAAATTTTTCAAGAGATGGGTTCTTGCTATGTTGTGCAGACTGGTCTTGAAATCCCGGGCTCGAGTGTTCCTCCTGCCTCGGCCTCCCAAAGTGCTGGTAACATTTAGAGAGTGCTTGCTACATGCCAGACACGAGGCAAATATTTTATAAAGATTATCCTTCACAAGCCTGCAAGATAGGTATTATCTCAATTTTATGGATGATGCAACTGAGGCTTGGGGAAATTAAATAACAAGCCCAAGATCATACAACTCAGGGAACTGGGCCTTGGGTCTCATCTGACCACAAAGGGTTTTTGTTTTTGTTTTTGTTTTTTTTACCATGATAATACATAATCCACATTCTCAACAGAGAGCAATTAGATAAAAACTTGGGACACCAAATACCAAATATCAAACTCCTTCTTGAGAGACCAGAGGACTGTTATCGAAAAACAGAGCCAAGAGTGAGAAAGCGAGCAGAGCTGGGAGCAGTGAGAAGAGAGCCAGAGAGGGTGCACGCATGGGGAGAGGCTTACAGCACCAGCCTGCCTCTGCGTCAGGGGCTGAGCCTGGCTGGCTCAAGAAAAAAAGGGGGAAATGGAGACTGAGCTGGAAGGGTTGGTGAGGGTAGAAATGAACTTTGCACTGAGTGTCAAGAAATGAGAGACAGCAGGGACTAGAGCAGTAAGGTCCGTGGATGGCCAAGGGTTTGAGAGAAGGAGAATGGGGAGGGGAGAGTGAGCATGCTCGTGTGAGTGGCTACCCCGCTGCATCCCTGGGAAAGAAGGTGGTGTGCGGGCACCAAGCTGAATGCCATCAAGAGCACCAGACGGCAGCAACAGCTCTTTCCCACTGCACCCCTTTCTCTCACGAAGCAGTGCTATCTCCCAACATACTTACTCTCCAGGGGTTTTTTCTTTTCTCTCTCTCCCTCTCTTTTGTTTTTTTTGGCAAGACAGGATTTGCTCTGTGGCCCAGGCTGGAGTGCAGTGGTGCCATCATAGCTCACTGCAACCTCCAACTACCAGGCTCAAGTGATCCTCCCGCCTCAGCCTCCTGAGTAGCTAGGATTCCAGGCACACACCACCACGCTCAGCTAATTTTAAAATTTCTTGTAGAGATGGGGGTCTTGCTATGTTGCCCAGGCTGCTCTTAATCTCTTGGGCTCAAGTGGTTCTTCCGCCTCAGCCTCCCAAAGTGCTAGGTGTGAGCCACCACACCCAGCCAAGGACTATTTTCAAAATGGCGAACCGTTAGTAGATTGTGAAATCCATAGAGTGGGCTGTGACTAGCATTTATTAAATAAATAGACTATAACAGAGTATTGCACATGACGAGAGTAAGTAGTGTTTTTGTTTAAGGGTGTGTGCACTGACTTGCAATGCAAAATGTGTTTCTTACTACGACAACATAGGAAACAAAAGTCACTGCTTTAGGGTAAGTTTTCTTTGCAGAGTTTTCCCTTATTATCCAGCTATACCGTCAACTTAGTGAAGGTGATAGTCACTCCATGAATTCCCAATTGTTGTGTGATAGTAATTAGTAAATCTCACCCACACTATAGGATGGACCAACTGTCTAGATGAGTGAAAAGCGTGAATTAAATTATACTACTTTAAAAGACCTTCAGGTTTATTATTTTCAAATACAGTAAATGGAAGCAAGCTAACCAACTGTTGCCTGGTACACAGGGGGTGGGTTTTGCTTGGCTGAATAGACAAGAGTAATTTATAATTGACATTTCAAAGAAGCCTAAGAAACGGCCCGGCCTTTGTTTAAATCATAATTACCCTGTTTGTATGTAAAAGAATACTTCTAAAGCTTTTCAAAACAACTGGTTCTTTTAAGTAGATAATTATTCTCCTTCCAATCTTGTTTATACTACTATTGAGAACTTCAGCGGACTCTTTTTTTCATAGATAGTACAAAGGTTAACTTCAGCCAGCCCTTCCTCAAATTATCACAAATTCCCAATTAGTGAATTCTAAACAGGGTTTCCCCGTAACAATATGCCAAAGACTCACATGATGTGTTCTTTATTGCTTTGAATAACATCTGACAAGTTCGCAAGTACCGGGCCACCTGGACATTCTCTATCTGTCGGGAACATGTGGTCAAAGGGTGTCGGGGAGGGTAGAGGAAACACAAATCAGCCACAGACATTCAGGGGGGAAGGGAGACAAAAGGGAGAACATGCTTTTTTCTTTTTAAGTCTCTATTACATACCAGCTGAATATTAAATTATAGGCACTTTTTGGTGTAAAGAGGAGTTGCCCTTAATATCTAAATTTAACAAAACTACAGACCCAAACAGAAAGCTGACCTTTTTTTGTACGTAGCCTGGAAGTGATTGGAGAGGCCTAGGGAAGTTGGCGAGAGAAAGACACATGAGGCATTAAAATCATACTTGTCCTTTTTTGAATAATTTCTTTCTCATTGCAGATTTCCATTCGGTGCCCCAAAGGAAATTCGTGAAATACTTTTTTTTAAAAGAAAATTTTGTATCACCTTCCGGAACTATAGAAATGGGGGAAAAAAAAAAAAAAGAAAATTTTATAATCCTGAGCAATGCTGTTTTCTCGTTCTTATCTTTTATCTCCGAGCTTGGCTTCCTTAGCAAGCGGCTGCCCCAGCGGCCTGATTACAGGGGCCTGTTGTGTATAATTGTGCGTGTTTATTAGGGCCCTCTGTCACCATGAAGTTTCATGTGCTCAAAATCTTGATTTAGCAGTGAGAAGGCCAGGCCAGGAGCCAACTCTGCTACTCATTAGTATAAATCAAAAGGCGGAAATGGGGAGATAAAAACCAGGTCCTCATGGAAGGGTCTACAGCTGGGGTTAGTGAGACCGACCCACGGGCCAGAGAGTTGAGGAAGAGACGCAGCGGCTTGGAGAAATGCCACGTAGTGCCAGCGTACTTTTGTCCCTGCTCTGCTTGCACCCCTGCAGGGACAAAAAGGATCTGTAGTAGCCTCCATGGATGGTTTTCCTTTCTTCCACTTTGTTCCGTGGCTTCCCCTCTCCTCTGTGACTTACTTAGGTCCTGATCAGATCGTCTAAGCTTGATATGGTTGTACCCTCCCCCTGGTCTATGAGCGGCTCAAGTGTGGGCATCATAACCGGACTCTGGGGAGGGACGTTTGCCGGTGAGGGCATTCTGAGAAGTTTCTTCAGTCTTAAAAAAGACATGCAGAGAAAAGAAACAGTCCCTTGTCCTTTGGTAAATGTCAGCAAATCTGAGCATGATGACTGGAACTGGGACAGCTAGGCTGTGTCCATACGACACAATGGAAACAGAAAAGACTAGGTCTTGAGCTGCTTAATTAACAAATGCTGGAAGCATCCTACTTTTGGATTTCTTGTTAGGTGAGATAATTCTTATTGTTTAAGCATTCTAAGTTGGTTTTTTGTAGTCCAATGCTCTACCCCTGAGCTATACCCCCTAATTTTTCTGTTACTTGCAGCTGATACACGGTATCAGTCATCTTCTTATGCTCTATCATCTCTAGAGCAGCTTCTCTTACCTAGAAAGTGCTCTGTTTTTCTTTAGCAATGTCTAAATTGTTGAAGAAATCATGTAGGTGTTAGGTAGATAGCGAGGGATTCCCAGGGGTGCAAGTAGGCCCCCGTCCTGGTGCCACCCGAGTGCCTGCCATACCTGGGGGAGGAGGGAACACCCTGTGAGTCTGCCATTCAGAACTTAGTGCGCCAACTACAGAAGAATGCAGAGGACCCCCTAGCCCATGGGCCAAGCAGCATAGGTACCATAGAGTCTGGAAAGTGACCTAGAACAGCCAGCTTTCAGAGCGACTCGTGGGAGATCTGCATGCATAGTAAGACTCAGGTCACATAACTCCCAACTGTCCAATTGAAGTGGTTCCATGGTGACATCTGAGCCACGAGGGAGGTCCCAATCCAGACACTATGAAACAAGACGGAGACCATAACCAAGCTCTGTCTTTTTTTTTTTTGTCCTCTTTTGCAACGACAATGGGTCTGGTCATCATCTGTGGTATATGTATCTTGCTGTGTAAACCTATATATTGCTCTTTCTCTATAATCCTATCTTTCTCTCCTCAATAAACCTCATTTTCGTGCTTGCCTCACTTTGGTGCATCTGGTCATTCTTCAGCCATGGCATGCCAAAAGCCGACATTTCAGACTGCGACCCGACATAGGGACTTCCTTAATGGGAGCCCGTGGGTGTGCGTGTCGTGGTGATGATGGGGAGAGCTATTGATAGCTGAGGAAACGCCTTTATAAACGTTTCAGACCTCTCTGTGTTGACTGCCTCGCCCTTCTTCTTTTCCCGGAACCTCCTCTTCCCCCCATTCTCAGGAATGTTGGCACAGTGTGATTCTGCCTGCTCCCGCCGCTGCCCTCACCTTGCTTGACCAGGCGTTGACTGCAGCAGGGCTCTCTTCCAATCCAAGTCCCTGCCTGAGAATTTGGAATTGGGACAGGAAAGAGATCAATCTGTCTCTGGGTGATAAAGCTTGTCTTCAGGGTTCACGTTCCCTGATTGCAAAATAGAGAAAGCAGGTTGTTCCTGAAAGAAAAGAATGAATCTGGCTGGGTGTGGTGGCTCACACCTGTAATCTTAGCACTTTGGGAGGCCGAGGCAGGAGGATTGCTTGAGGATGGGAGCTTGAGACCAGCCTGAGCAAGAGCGAGACCCCATCTCTACAAAAAATAGAAAAATTAGCCAGGTGTGGTGGCCTGCAAGTGTAGTCCTAGCTACTCAGGAGGCTGAGGCAGGAGGTTCACCTGAGCCCAGAAGTTTGAGGCTGCAGTGAGCTGTGATGAGGCCACTGCACTCTAGCCCGAGGAACAGAGGGAGACCCTGTCTCAGAAAAAAAAAAAAAAGAAGAAGAAAAAGAAGAAGAATGAATCAGAGATGGGCAGAGAGATGAGAGATGGGATGGAAAGTTCTGAAGGTCCCTGGTTCCAGTTCATTCCTAAGGCCCATCTGTTTACCCACTCACAGGTGCCATGACACTTCACCAGCAGATTCTTATAATAAACTCCTCCTTTAGCTCAAGTGAGTTTCTATTACTGGAAACCAAAAGCAATGGTGTGCTGGTAAGTGTTTAACGATCCACTCTGATTGTTAATGGCCTTGATTTTGTGGCACTTGCTGATTTCCATGATAGAAATTCTCCCACTGCATCTTATCTCCAGTTACCAAAGTGGCATCACTGAATGTGGAGTTGGGAAGAGGTGAGCATGCTGGCTTTGGCGAGCTGGTCTGAGATGGCTGCAGCATGCCACTGCCTAAGGAATACGGCACAGAACACACGTTAAATAACACTTATAGGAGGCTATTTATTGTTTTGGATTAAGTTTCTGCACTAGGCCCCAACAGACCAGACTAAAAATCAAAATGGAGTCGTTCATGCTAACGAGGTCACCAAACCTAAACTAAGTTGTTCCCTGACCTTCTGAGAAATCAGGAGAAACAGACAACAGCCAATTTCCCAAAGAGTCTAGTTAAAAATCTTCAATAGGCTTGATCATGAAGTTCTCTTTAATCCTTACACAAAAATGGTAGCCTGAAGTAAACTGAAGTTAACAAATCAGTTATTTTTCTAGTGTTCTGTCTAAAAGTAACTAATATACTCTTTGTTCGTTGCTTCTGCTTTCTTTAGCCATCTAGAATCTCAGATAAAGCCAACTGAGGTCTTTCAACTAGTGTTGTAATTTTGTCTTTTGACACACACTCCTCAGTCATATAGGAGGTTCAAGGACATATGCTGCTGGCTGCTAAATTAGGAATTCTTATATACAAATCTTTTAATTAGTTTCAAATGTGCAGAGTCTCCGGGCTCAGGGAGTAGAGGAAGTAGGATTAAGCCTTTAAATCACACTGAAAAAAATCTGTTTTTTGGTATAATAATGCTTTTGTATGTCTTGGGAATAGGAGGGAAGTAGGGGATTTGGACCGAAGAAGGTATAGAAGAAGGTGACCCCTTCAAAAGCAGGCTTCGTGCCTTGCCGAAGAGGAAAGGATCCCCTTCTCCAGGCAAGGAGGAGCATTCTGGGCTCCCTGGTACCCCAGGCCACCAAGCCAACACCAGCAAAGAACTAACTTAGGTCACCTGGCCATCTCATGTAAAATCTCCTGACCTGCTTTGCTTTGTTTGAAGTTCCTTTAAGGAGGGAAAATTATTACAGAATCGGAGATAAGGTGTATAATTCCTATATAGGGTTGGGACCCTACTTTATTGTGAATGAGGACAAGTAATCAGTCAGTAAGAGTCAGTGGCTGGCAGCAGATCCTTCCTCTGTGACGAGGGGACGTTAGGACAGGTAGAGGAAGATGGTGTCCAGGCCTTAAGGAGCCACTTCCAGCGTGGCCACCTCCACACGCTTGGTTCCTCTGCCCGAAAAGCGAGTTGCCAAGTCTTCAAATGAATTCTTCAAAGCCCTCCTCCGATCTAAGACCAATGTGAAAGGCTGGGCTCTGTGAGCAACCTCTGACATTTTCTGTGGCTCTCCCAGGAAAGCTGGGTTCCCACAGTCCGCCCCTATTATAGCACTGATCACATTTCTGGAGGTTTTGGCCATTATTATACATCCACACTGCTAAACTCCTAGGGTTTAGATTTTTGTTCTTGAGCTCATGAATGAACATTTCAAATGACTGCATTGTTTGCTTTCAGCAGCATCAATATCTGTGGGCATTGGTGTTTGTACGTCTACTTGAATATTTTGTCCTTGATGTTTATACATAGAAAAATAAATGTGTTGATGTTAGTGATAAGAAGAGTAAATCTTATAAACTTAGTTTGGTTGAAACAAAGCTGGAAATCATTAGACATGCTGGAAGGGGTGTGTTTTAACATCAGTCACGTATTTGGACTTAAGCCTGTTGACTCTATTCATTTGTGGAAAAAAATGAAAATTAAAGAACACATATAAAATGCTAAAAAATATATTCCTGAAGAGTGTATCTGAAAGGTGATGTGAACTAATTCCTCATACAAAAATTAATTCCAGATGGAACAAAATTGAGAGATAAAACAAAGAAACCATAAAAGAATAGAAAAAAGCACTAGTAAAAAGTTTTCAAATCTTACTCAAAAGTAGGGAAGACTTCTCTAAGCATAATATAAATAAAATCCAGAAGCCTTCAAGGGAAAGACTGATATTTGGACTGCATAAAAATATTTAAATTCCCATAGGGAGAAAAAAAAAACCTCAGCAAATAAAGTAAAAAGACAAACTGGGAAAAATTTTGGAATACAAAATTAGGTCAAGCCCTAATTTCCCTAATATATAAAAAGCTTTTTTTAAATTTTTAAATAAGATAAAGCCAAAAACTTAGTAGGAAAATGATCAGAATATATAAATAGAAAGTTCACAGAAGAGCAATTCCAAATGACTAATAAATGCTTAAAAAGATATTCAACTTTACAAATAAATATAAATAAAACAATTAAATATTTTTCTTATTTTAGAGTGGTGTAGATCCAATTTTTGATGATAACAGTATTGAGAAGTTGGATGCAGGCCCTTTCAATACTAAGGTTGCTAGGAAAGAAAGTTGTTATAATTTCTTTGGACAGCACTCTGGGAATACTAAAGACATTCATGCTCTGTGACCCAGCAATTCCATTATGAAGAATTTGTCCAACAAAAATATCCTTTCAGATGCACAAAACAATATAGATACATACCTAAGGGTATTCACTAAAATATTGTCTGTGCTTAGGTTTTCAGGTTCCCAGAATCTGCTTTTCTTTTCTTTTCTTTTTTTTTTTTTTTGCCAGCCCTCCCCAGAATCTGCTTTTCAAAATGACATTTTTATTGTGTTGTTTTCTGATCAGAAGCACCCATGTGCATAAGAAATCCAAATAATACAATTGCATTAAAGCAGAAAGAAAATTCCACCCCCAAAGATAATTACTACTAACAGTGCAGTGCATATTATTTCCAGACCATTTTTGTGCATAAACACATGTAATAATCAGAACTTTTTATTTCCAAACTTTAGAACCAAATAGATTCAGATAAATATTTGACATATACAATATTTCTGCTCATCCAAACTCTTGCTATTTGCTCTCTGAAACTTATGAGCTGAATACATTGGGAAAAGTTAATATCCTTCACTACCTAAATCTGTTACCAAAATTTTAACTCTCGCTATCTCAGTTTAGAAATAAATAGATTTGAAGAGCCAGGGGTAATTGGGAAAATATTTTTTTCTCTTACAAAAATTAAATTGTAACATACACTATTCAACTACTTGCCTTTTTCTTTGTAAATACATTTTAGACATCATTCCATGTTAGTTCATAAAGATCTAGCTCATTTTTAAATTTCTGCATAGTATTTCATTGTATAGTTATATCATAACTTATTTAAGTGGTTCCTTATTGATGAGTATTTATTGGTAACCTAATATTTTTAAGTTAAAAAGTAAGTTGGACAATATGTATGAGCTACCTAAAATTTTGTAAAAAGAAGAAAAAAAGATAATCTGGTTAATAGCTGGTTAATAAATACATAAAAAAAAAAAGAATTCTGGTGGAATATACACCCAACTGTTAACTATCACCAGAGATATAGATTGGGACAGAGTACGGGACAATAGTCAATTTTGGGTTATATTTTTCAGTAATGTTTGACTGTTTTTACTATGAGAATATTATCTTAGAAGCAGAAAAAATGAGTGTAAAAAGTATATAAAGGTAGTGTCAAAGAATAATATTTACACGAATGGAGTTTAAAGATCTAATTAACTTTTGTTTTATTTTGTTGTTGTTGTTTTGTTCTTTTGTCTTTCTTTTTGAGACAGGGTCTCACTTTGTTGCCCTAGGCTGGAGTACAGTGGCACGATCATAGCTCACTACAGCCTAGAACTCCTGGGCTCAAGTGATCCTCCTGCTTCAGTCTCCCAAGTAGCTGAGATTATAGGCATGCACCACCATGCCCAGTTAATTTTTCTTATTTTTTGTAGAGATGGAGTCTTGCTACGTTGTTCAGGCTGGTCTTGAACTCCTGGTTCAAGTGATCCTCCTGCCTCAGCGTCCCAAGCAGCTGGGACTACAGGTGTGTCCCACCACGCTTTTTTTTTTTTTTTTTGTAGAAACAGGGTCTCATTATGCTGCCCAGGCTGGTCTCAAACTGAGCAAGCAATCCTCCCACCTGAGCCTCCCAAAGTGCTGGGATTACAGGCGTGAGCCACTGTGCCCACCCTAATTGGCTTTTATTAATGATTCACGAATTGGGTTACATCCCCTCTACAAAATAGAAAGGTGGTTTGGTGAGCTGAGCAGAGAAGGTTGCCTTCTTAGGCAGAAAAAGGCTAGAAAGTGCAAAAACAAGGAATAAAAAGTAGATTGGTTATTTCGAAATTACTTTCCTTATCAGGTTAAATCAGACGGGACTTTCTTCTTATGCTGGCTCAGGTTAACTTGTCTTCTTTGGATAGGATGCTGAGAATCTCCTGTTTTTTTTGGAAAACTGGCCCATTTCTAAGTTTAGTTTGATTATGCTGCACCTAGCATTAGTGATTCCATTTTGGTTT
Organism: Indri indri; assembly: GCA_004363605.1. Classification (NCBI taxonomy): domain Eukaryota; kingdom Metazoa; phylum Chordata; class Mammalia; order Primates; family Indriidae; genus Indri; species Indri indri. The sequence continues at coordinate 48,626 of RJWJ010000752.1, forward strand.
GGTCTGGTCTGTTGGGGCCTAGCCCAGGAGCTAAATCCAAAACAATGGCCTCCCACAACTTTTATTTTTTTTTATTTTTTATTTTTTTTTGAGTCTTGCCTGGGGCAAGTGCCGTGGCGTCAGCCTAGCTCACAGCAACCTCAAACTCCTGGGCTCAAGCAATCCTACTGTCTCAGCCTCCTGAGTAGCTGGGACTACAGGCATACACCACCATGCCCAGCTAATTTTTTCTATATATATTTTTAGCTGTCCAATTAATTTCTTTCTATTTTTGGTAGAGACAGGGGTCTCGCTCTTGCTCAGGCTGGTCTCGAACTCCTGAGCTCAGGACGATCCGCCCGCCTCGGCCTCCCAGAGTGCTAGGATTACAGGCGTGAGCCACCGCGCCCGGCCCACAACTTTTATTTAGCAGCAGTTTGTACACAAATGTTCTTTGTAATACACTTTTTTTTTTTTTTTTTTGAGACAGAGCCTCACTCTCTTGCCCAGGCTAGAGTGCCATAGTGTCAGCCTAGCTCACGGCAACCTCAAACTCCTGGACTCAAGCTATCCTCCTGCCTCAGCCTCCTAGGTAGTTGGGACTACAGGCATGCACCACCATGCCTGGCTAGTTTTATCTATTTTTAGTTGTTTGGCCAATTCCTTTCTATTTTTAGTAGCGACGGGGTCTCGCTCTTCCTCAGGCTGGTCTCCAACTGCTGAGCTCAAACAATCCGCCTGCCTCGGCCCCCCAGAGTGCTAGGATTGCAGGTGTGAGCCACTGCGCCTGACCTTTTGTAATATACTTTGAAATAGTGAAATATTATATGTGATAATAAATAAATGATTGATTAAATAAATTATAGTATATCCACATTGTGGAATACAATTAAACTCTCCCTGTTGTCAAAACTGCAAGGGGATTTTGGCCTAGGTCTAGTTGATCATCGCACAAAGACCCAATTATTGAGACCATGAGGATTCCTAGGAAGAAAGGAGCTTTTTAATACAACAGATGTCTTGTCTTGTCAGAGAATGGGAGAAGCTGCCTCAAATCAGTCTCTCCAAATTAACAGAGATCTGGGATTTTAAAGGAAGGGCCATGTGCTTTGGGGCAGGTCGTGGTGTAACTAACAAGGGGCTACATATATTGGGGGCAGGTGGATGGTGAGTCTTGGCATCAGGAAGTCTGCCCAGGGGCCTTCAGAATCTCAGGTTCCTTGTTTCTCAGAAAATCCACCATTTCTGGGAAACAACTCAAAAAGGTCAAGTAGTTAGTTAAGGGAGATAATTATTGTAATTATTAATAAGCAGCGTGAATTACTTTTGCAATCAAGATAAAAGGTTATTATTATTATTATTAGAGACAAGGTCTCACTCTGTCACCCAGGCTGAAGTGCAGTAGCATGATCATAGCTCACTGCAGCCTTGAACTCCTGGGCTTAAGCAATCCTTCTGCCTCAGCCTCTGGAATAGCTGGGACCATAGGTGTGCACCACCACACCTGGCCGATTTTTGCTATTTTTTTTTTTTTGAGACAGGGTCTCACTATGTTGCCCAGGCTGGTCTTGAACTCCTGGCCTCGAGTGATCCTCCTGCCTCAGCCTCCCAAAGTATTACAGGCCTGAGCCACTGTGTCCATCTAATGTTGTTATTTAATGCCAGTTGAAATTAGGAATTTTATAATATTTTTTGGCACTTGAGGATTAACTACCTCACTCTATCAGAGTAAGTCTATGTTTGATTTTTATGCATTAGACTTTTCTACATGCTTCCAGGAAGCTATTATTATGTGTGATAATAGGAGACTATTTAGACATCATTTTTTCCCCTTTAGACCATTGCCATCCAATAGAAATTTACTGTAAGTCACATATGTAATTTTAATTTTTCTAGTAACTAGATTTTTTTTTTTTTTTTGAGACAGAGTCTCACTCTGTTGCCTGGGCTAGAGTGCCGTGGCGTCAGCCTAGCTCACAGCAACCTCAAACTCCTGGGCTCAGGCGATCCTCCTGCCTCAGCCTCCCAAGTAGCTGGGACTACAGGCATGCACCACCATGCCCGCTATTTTTTTCTATATATTTTTAGTTGTCCAGCTAATTTCTTTCTATTTTTTAGTAGAGACCGGGTCTCGCTCTTGTTCAGGCTGGTCTCGAACTCCTGAATTCAAGCGATCCTCCCGCCCCAGCCTCCCAGAGTGCTAGGATTACAGGCGTGAGCCACCGTGCCCAGCCCCTAGTAACTACATTTTAAAAGATAAAAGAAATTATCTGGATGTGGTGGCACAAGCCTGTAGTCCCAGCTACTCGGGAGGCTGAGGCAGGAGGATCGCTTGAGCCCAGGAGTTTGAGTTTGCTGTGAACTATGATGACTCCTCTGCACTCTAGCCCCAGTGATAGAGTGAGACTTTGTTTCAAAAAAAAAAAAGAAAGAAAGTAAAACAAACAGGTGCAATTAATTTTAATAATGTATTTTATTAACCCAATATATCCAAAATATTATCACTGTAACATGTAATGGATATAAAAATTATTAATGAGCTATTTTACATTCTAACTTTCATACTGTGTCTTTGAAATCTGGTTTGTGTTTTACACTTACAGCATACCTCAACTTGATGCTAAATTTTGAACAGTTAAAATGTTGTCCTACCAAGACAATAAAGTAAGTTTAAAGAAAAAACATTTTACATTGCTTCAGTTTTTAAATTTAAGTTAAAATTAATTTAAATAAAATAAAACATTTATTTCCCTAGTCACACTAATGACCTTTCAAGTGCTCAGTAGGCATGTGTGGCTAGGGGCTACAGCGTTGCCCAGCACAGATATAGAACATTTCCACGGGACAGCCCTGGCCTGGACATTGAGCTCTAGGGAGATAAAATCTCTTATTCATCTTCGGAGCTCTGCAGCCTAGCAGTGCTGCCACACAGTAGGAACTCCAGAAATGAGGAGTCCATTCATGGTCCCCGGACTGGGTCATCACGAATGGGAAACTGGCGAAGAGTGAGAAGAGGGATCCATATGACATGGCGATGGGTGGCCCTATCCACCTGCTCCTGAGCAGGACAAATATTAATAGCTATTGTTTAATACTTTGAGGGCTTTTGAGCTTGGTGTTGCAAACAGATGATTTGTGGAGTCTATTTGTTCTTCCCAACCAACAATATAAAACAGAATCTGTGTAATGGACCATTAGACCCAAGCCAGTACAAACGCTGTTTTTGGAAGAAGGGAGGAGCCCGGGGTAAGGTGGCACCAGCCGGACTGACACCGTGGTTGTCTGGTGGTGGCCGGAGAGGGCAGCAGAGATCCTCCAGGGTGGTAAGCTCTGGGTAGTTGGGAAAATGGGTTATTAGGGTGAACTGAAATCGGGAACTCGTGGATCAAAAGGAAGGCCAGGCTAGAAAGCACAGCTTCAGGAGAGAAGCCAAACCAGGATGGGACCAAAGTATCAAGAAAGGTGCTGGGAATCTCTGGTTTTCCTTGTCACGTCAGCAGGAGATTTGGTCTTTTCTTCCTTTTTACTTAAATTATAAGCAAAATGAAGAATTTTTTTTTTAACTATAATACTATTCTCCAAAAAAATGGAGAAAATTAGGTTAACTTTTTGGTGTCTTTCCTTCCAATATAACTGTCATTTTGAATGCATATTTTGTTTTATAAGCTGCTTTAATAAAACAGCTTAATGTTCCACGGACATCATTCCGTGTCTTTCAAATTTCTTAGTATTTTTTTTTTTTTTTGAGACAGAGTTTTGCTCTGTTGCCCAGGCTAGAGTGCCGTGGTGTCATCATAGCTCACTGCAACCTCAAACTCCTGGGCTCAGGTGATCCTCCAGCCTTAGCCTCAGCCTCCTGTGTAGCTGAGACTACAGGTGCACACCACCACACCCAGCTAATTTTTTCTATTTTTTGTAGAGACGGAGTCTCACTCTTATTCAAGCTGGTTTTGAACTACTGGCCTCAAGCAATCCTCCTGCCTAGGCCTCCCTGAGTGCTAGAGTGCTAGGATTACAGGCATGAGCCACTGCACCCAGCCAATATTCTTTTATATATATTTATATATATATAATATATATAAGATTATATATATATATATCATATAATTAGAGATGGGGTCTCACTTTGTTGCCCAGGCTATACTTGAACTCCTGGGCTCAAGGGATTCCCCCACCTCAGCTGGCGGGGATTGCAGGCGTGAGCAACCACACCTTGCTCTTACACACATCACCTTTAATGATCTTACCTGTGGTTGGTGTGGATTTGCTCTGCTTGATTCAACCAACTGCCAGTTAGAAGACGCTAGGATTTTTCTAATTTCTTCATCATTTTAAACAGTATAAATGCTAGGTACAGCTTTGTGTGTATCCATGATGATTTCCTTAGAATAAATTCCTACAAGTAATTCAATGATCTCTTTCCAGCTGGAGATTTTCTCAGTGATTCTCAAAAACAGAGTTGATTGGAGATGATGGATATGTGATATGTGATATTGATTGTGGTGATGATTTCATCATGGGTGTATACCTATGTATGACTTTTGATAGGCACAAAAGTCCATATCTGTAAGTTCTGGAATTTGAATTGCCAAATCCCACTCTAGGAAGGGCTGTAGCAGTGTACACTCTACGTCCCGTGCTCATTTCCTCAAACCCTCACCTACTTTGGGTAATATTAAAAAAACAACAAAAAAAAAACAAAAACAAAAAAACAAACAACTCTGCAACAATCTACCACAGAAACAAAGCTAAAACTTTGTTAATCTGATTGGTGAAAAAAATGCTCTCACTTTTTAAAATAGCATTTCTTTGATTACTAGAGATGTTGCTCTTTTTTCCTTTTTAAATGTTTGGTCATATCTGTGTGTACGTGTGTGTGTGTGTGTGTGTGTGTGTGTGTGTAAAAGACCTGCCTATTTTTGTCATTGTCCATTTTCTACAAGGTATTTTCTTGTAGTGTTTTTTTTTCTTTTTTTTTGACCTACATGTGAACAAATCTTGTAGCGTTTTGTAAGTGCTCTTACCCTTTATAATATATGCTACAAATATGTCCTCCTCTACTTTGTTTGCCTATTCATTGTTTTTGCAAGTGGTTTCTCAGAAGGTTTTGTTTTTTCAAATAAACTTTCTATTTTGGAATCATTTTAGATTTACAGAAAAGTTACCAAGATGGCACAGAGAGTTCCTGTACACCTTCACCCAGCTTCCCTGAATGTTAACATCTTCCATAACCATGGCACACCTGTCAAAACAAAGATATCCCATAAGGTTTTAAAGGTGCCTTGTTCATGTGCTCCAGAGAATCAAGGAACTCTAATATAATCTTCATCTTCCTATGATGAAAAATTTTGTTTCAAGTTTGGTCGACTGAAATTTGGAGCACATACCCAATCCACCCCTCTCCCCCCACCGACCCCTGACCCTGCCACCGCCCTAGTATGACTGTGTATTTCCCAGTCAGGGCTCTAAAATCTATTTAATCCATAATATTTTCAAACATACCATTGATAGTTTATTAATAGTGCTATAGAACTCATTTGATTACGAATAACCATGTTTCTACGTGCAAAGGCATTTGGAGTTTTGAGTATGAAGTGCTTTGGCGGCTGGTAATACCACGGAAGGATTTAATGACCCCATGTCCTACTCACCCTGTTGCTAGGCTAGTCACCTTTTGGGGTTAAAGGGCAAAAATGAGAAGTGTGCCTAACATCATCCTTATAGGGAGCAACATGCCATTAGAGCACTTTTCTGAAGAGAACTATCATCTTTCTCTTTCTGAATTACAGCTTCTTCCCCAGGGATAGGTTGATAAAGAAGCATTTGGTCTAAAACAGTCTTTTCCTAGAGCCGAGTAGAATTACCTCAGATAATTGGATGGTGCAGCATCAGATCAGATCAGAGTCTGAGGATGGAGCTCCTGGTGCCTGCTCTACCCGAGACCGTCCCTGGGGCTTTGTGTAAGCCACTTCCCTGCTTGGGGCCTCATTTCCTCATTTGCAAAGCAAGGGGACTTCAATGATCTCTTTCTGGCTAGAGATTTTCTCAGTGATTCTCAAAAACAGAGCTGATTGGAGATGAGAAATATGTGATACGTGATATTGATTGTGGTGATGATTTCATCATGGGTGTATACCTATGTCAAAACTTATCAAATTGCATATTTTAGATACATGCAACAATTGCATATTTTAAATATATGAAGTTTATTATATGTCATACATACTTCAATATGACTGTTAAAAAAATAGATTTTACCCAGCTTCTAGAATGAGGAGCAGGTAGAAGGGACGATGCCCTACTCCTGATATGGATCAGTTTATAGTGTTAGAGAAACAACGGTGCTTTCTGGAGTTTTCCCTACAACCTCCTACTAAGGCTTGTGCTTTCTCCTCCTCCACCTTCTTCTATTTATTTTTTTAAATTACTATTTTCATCGTCAAAACACAAAATTGCAGCAAATTTACTTTAAAGACCTCAACTGGCTTTGTCATTCTAGAACGGGGTAGCACTTCATTCCACAAAATAGTGATGTGCTCAGCAGCAGGGGTTGGCTTAAAGAGACAGAAGGGCTGAAGAAAGAAGAAAAGGACAGAGTGTGTTACTCTTTTCAAAGCTGCTTTGCTTGTAAGATATGGGAACAGGCAGACAGAACAATAGAAACATAACTAACTAGTTAACATCAGGTTACTGCAGGTCACCTTTTTGTGTAAGGATTAAAACAGAGGGAACCTCATTATCAAGCCTATTGAAGATTTTAAGTCGACTGTTTGGGAAATTGGCTGTTATCTCTTTCTCCTGATTTCTCCGAAGGTCAGATGACAACTTAGTTTTGGGTTTGGTGATGTGGAACTTTAGCATGGGTGACTCCATTTTGATTTTTAGCCTGGTCTGTTGGGGCCTAGCACAGAAGCTTAGTCCAAAACAATAGCCTCCTATAATTTTTATTTAACACATGTCTCCAGGGAATGTTCATTTTCCTCACTCAGGCATCAACCTCAAGTCCTCTCTTGCCTTTGGATGCAGGAGTGAGGTGGGGGACAAGGTCTCTCTTGGACCCCCTAGTGCAGCTCTGAGCTCAGACCCGCTATCTTTTCCAGAACACAGGATTTAATTAGGAACACAGTGGATTTAATTCACTGATAGTACTTCTCCGCAAAAATTCCTCTGTCAAAGGCTACCAGTAGTGGAGATAATAAAAAATTCTTCCGGTGGGCCGGGCGCGGTGGCTCACGCCTGTAATCCTAGCACTCTGGGAGGCCGAGGCGGGCAGATAGTCCTGAGCTCAGGAGTTCGAGACCGGCCTGAGCAAGAGCAAGACCCCGTCTCTACCAAAAATAGAAAGAAATTGATTGGACAGCTAAAAATATATATATAGAAAAAATTAGCCGGGCATGGTGGCGCGTGCCTGTATTCCCAGCTACTTGGGAGGCTGAGGCAGTAGGATTGCTTGAGCCCAGGAGTTTGAGGTTGCTGTGAGCTAGGCTGACTCCACGGCACTCGCCCCAGGCAAGAGAGTGAGACTCTGTCTCAAAAAAAAAAAAAAAAAATTCTTCCGGTGGAACCTCACACAGTGTGACAATTGGGTAGGGAAATGTTGGTTGTGGGGGTGCCATGGAGGTGTCTATCTGCCCCTCCTTTAACACCCTTTCAACTTCTCCCTCTATACCCATTCAGGCACCAGTTACTCTCCACAAACTCGTGATTCTTCTGCTGAAATACCTTTTGGAGGCCATTGCATATGTTCCTTCTGCCATCACCTGGTCCAGATGCGTCACCTTAAATCTAGGTTTCTCCAGAAGGCTCCTGCTTGGCTCCCTGCTTAGAGGAGCTCTACCGGGGAAGCTCATGCAAGCTTCACCCTTCTCAGGGCCGCCCTAATCACTTACCTGCTCAGAAGCCTTCTGAGGCTCTCCATTTCATCAGGCGTAAGCCCTGCTTGGATTGTGAAACACTCCCCACCCCGGGGCTCCACCTTCTCTCATATTTTACCTTTCCCACCACTCCCTGGGTCAAGTCTCCGCCCCAGCGGGGCCAGTTTCCTCCTTAACCCAGCTGTGTGCTATATGTGTGTTCCCAGGTTTCTGCCCATTGCATGTTTCCTACTGTAACAGAGGAAAGGTCTCAAAAGGGGCAAAATGTTTTACGAATTATCTCTTTAAAACCTCCCACCCCTTTTTGGGAATTAAAACCTGCACTCCTGCCTGAGGCCAGAAATCAAAGAGGCAGAAAAATGTTCTTTGCTGTTTGTTTTCTAGCATCTTAAACCACAGGAGATGGCTCAACAGAATTGTCTGGACAAAGGTCATGAGATATCCTCACCAGAGATAAGGTCGATTGAAACCAACAACTATAGTTGAACAATAACCTGAAGCCACAACATGTGACCCCAATCACGTAGGCCCAGGCTCAACCACCGAGCTCAACTCCCCCTGTTTAAAAAGCCCTGTATTTCTACTTAAAGGCAGGATGGTGGTCTTTTGAGATGCTAGTCTGCCGTCCTCCTCATTTGCTGGCAAATTAATAAACTTCTCTTTCCTTTTCCTCAAACTGCTTTTCCTTACTCTTTGTTCTCGCTGATTCGGCCTCAGGGACAAGTACCAAACTTTCACTAACACTACCACCAGAAATCCAGGCTCTTCTCACATTTGCCTCAGCAAATCCTACCTGCCCAAAGACTCAGCTCAAGCTCTGTCTTTTCCAGGAAGATTTTATTGATTCAACCAGCACATGCCTTTCAACATATTGGACTGTTGTTTGACAGGTGCTGGGGACATGATGATGAATTTGGGGTCTGCCTCTTGGTTTTTTTCTTCTCTCTGACTCCCAAGAGAATTAAAAACCAAGTTAATCCAGAAACTTCTTAATTCAGAAATACTGTATAGATATACCTTTCTCCTTTAAGCAGGTACTTGAGAATTACCCAGGGATTTAAAGTGTGTGCAGACGAAGAATTTGACAGATAGAAGACAGATGAAAACTGCCTTGCAGCTTTTTGTGATTGATTCTTGCCAGGCTGAATACAATGTGTATGAATGACTAAAATGCAATAAAATATGATTCCTAAAAATAAACAGGTGTAATTTCTTTTTATGCAATGAAGAACAGAGTCAGATTAATGCAGATCTATGTTTATAAACAAGAAAAATCACCTTTGTTAAAAAAAAAACTTTGTTTAAAAAACAGGATATGCTATCTGATCTAATCTTGAAGAAAAAAATCTAAAGCATAGGAAGAAATTTGGAAGATATACTAAATGGTTTCCTTTGGGTGGAGGAATTACTGGTGATTAAATACAACACTTCATTTCAGCCCAAACTTTCTATAACAGGTAACTTCATTGTTATAATCAGAAAGACATTTTCATTTTGGGAAAAAGCACAGAAACAGGGATATCAGTTTGTTGCAAATGCAGATGGATCACTTTAGAGACAGTGTGAAATTGAATATTAAAAGGCCTTCTGTTTTGTTTTAATATAGAGTGAGAACTGGAGTGGGCCACATCTACAGGGACATTCAGCAGATGTGGACTAGGTGATTGCAGTGGTTCAGGGCAAACATTATAAAAACAAACAAATGAGCAAACTAATGGAATGTGATAGACAGGATGCCTGAGTAATTACCATAAATGCTCTGTCTTTTTTTTGTCAGAGACCCAGAAAGGACTTTAACCTCTAGGTCTATTAATCTGGTTTCTATCACTGGGCAGAGCTAGTGAAATTTTACGTTCTAAATTATAAATATATGATTCGCCCTTGATATGCTCTACCAATTTTGTTTTCTTTCCACCGAAGTTTGTTATTTCATCACAGGAATGGAAAATGGACAGATCTGTGATAGCACGCAGGTGAGTATCTATAACCTTGAGAATTTCACACGCAGGTGGGAATTTTACCATGTGGGAAATTCACTTGAGTTCTTAGGTCAGTGGATCAGCCTCAGCTACAGTCCCTATAAAGACAATTCAGGAAAGACTCTGGAATTCTGGACTCTGGGAAAACTCCTGACCATGAGGTCGATCCTGTTTTTTGGTGCCCTTTTGGGACACATCTACTGTTGAGAAACATTTGTGGGGTAAGTTACGTTTTCTGGTGCTTATTTGAATTTTATTGACCTGATTTCACTGAGCCTCTCCCTTGACTGTTACAGAGTAAACAGTGTTAAGTGTTCAGTGTCTCCAGAGAAGTTCTCTTAGATTTGTGGGTGGTTCAGTAGTGGGAAAAATAGGAGTGGGTGATCAAAAAAGAGATGAATGGTATTTAAAGGAAAAAATGAAAGTGAAAACTGAACACACACAACCGGATTTTCTTACTCATTTTCCCCTCCAGTGATCAGAACGTGGGATGACAGACATCAGGCGAAATAAAGCTGCGTGGCCACTTGTCTCAGGGCATCTCAGGAGGTGTCCAGGCGACGCTCCCAGCTCCTTCCCACCTTTCTGGGGTTCACCTACCCCTCAGTCCCTGTCTGGCCCAGCTTCAGATTCAGCGTGTCAGCAGTGGAACCGCATGGAGTGGGGGAGACTCCAGCTGGACTCCTGCTCTCATGGCTTTGTAGGACTCGTCTTTGCTCCCAAGTACTTTGGCTCCAAAATTTTTTATGTGGGGCTTTCGGCAACATTTTTTGGAGAGTGTTCCAGGGAACTAACGAAGCAGTCAAATCAATTTAGTCCAAAAAAGTGAGTGGTCAAATAAATTTGGGAATGAGAGGGTTAAACAAACTATAGGATTTCTAAGAACTTTGACTAAATTAGTGTGCACTATAAATCTATAAGAGGGGATCTAGGCTGCAGGATGTACGTACCCAATTTTTTAAAAATCTCTAATTCCTCCTCCCCCTTTTTTTTTTTGCTGAGAACTACTATTCCTTAGAACAAACACCAGGAAATATTAGCGTAATGTATTTACTTTTCCCAACAGCTTCCCATTTTAAAGGAGGACTCCAGGGAGTCCATACATTAACCCAAACTAATGAGACTCGAATGGAAGAATTTGCAGACTATTTGTGGCAGATGGATACTTGGGGCAGAAGAGCCTTGAAGAGCTCACATTCTATCATTTATGTATTCCACTAGAGTTCGCTGGAAATTGCATGGGGCTTGGTTACGAAGACCTGGGTGCTGGTCCCCATATATGTATGCTCATTGTGCAGATTCCTTTCTCACTGCACAAATGCGTGGGGCAGTGATTTCGGAAGTCTGCCTGCTCTGAGAAAGGGATAGAGGAGGAACTCTGTCACCAAGGAAAAGGCTGTACGAATCCAGCTCTTCCCTCTAAACTCTTCTTGAAAGACAGGTGTTTGCTTGTTTTGAGATTTCTCTTTCCTGCCAATCCTTTATTCCCATTATAAGTGTGTGTGTGTGTGTGTGTGTGTGTGTGTGTGTGTGTGTGTGTAAAGAGAGGCATATCATGACTTGTCTGGGTCCCCCCTGTCTCTGGCCATGCCCCAAGTTTAGGCTACATGAATGGGGTTTGGAGATGGCACCCTGATACATTTTCATTTGACAAAAAACAAAAAACAAACAAAAAACCCCAAACCAAAAAAAAACCCTATGTCTACTCACATGTGAATTTGATTCCCCTTATAAGCACCAAGTTAATCATTCCACTTTTTAAAAACTTATTTCTGAAAAACAGGAACAGACAAGTTTTGAAAGCTAGCAGTTTATGAGCAGCAGGTGTTATTTGACAAGCTCTCATTAGCTAAAGGAAAGGTAACTTTAATGGCAAGCTTCCTGCCAGGAGCAGGTACACCTCTTAATTATTATTTAGATAACATTTCCTTAGAGGAAATAAAGCCATTCTATCACCCCCTCATTCTGGAAATGTGGGTCAGTATGCTACTTATTAGCTTCTGGATTGTCAAAGAGATTATTGACTGTCGCGTTAATCTGTTATATGCAGAGACTAACAGGAGCAGAAAGCAATAGGAAAGTGCCCAGGTTTTGCTTTTAAGGTCATGTCTGCGGTTCATTTTCTTTAGAGACCAAGTTCTTGAGATTGTACCAAGCAATGAAGAACAAATTAAAAATCTGCTAGAATTGGAGGCTGAAGAACATCTTCAGGTACCTGTCCTAGTTGAGGGGTTTCTGTTTCCCAGAGTGGATACTGCAGTTAGATATTATGACTTCTCTGATGTAGTGTGGAATGCTAACTCATGAAGCTAGGATTCCAAAAACCTGGGCTCTAGTCCTAACTACATGACACTGGGCAAGTCACCTACCTTCCCTGTGTCTCGTTTTCCCATTCAGAATAATGGCAATAAATATACCATTCTCGTATCTCATAGGTTTATTATAAGAATGCACAGAGATATAGAATGTAAAAGTTACTTTGAAAAATTGTTGAATACCTTTAATTCATATTTTCCTTCTAAAATAATTTATAGTATTTATATCCTAATATGAAATGAATTGGATCACGTGAATGCCAGCTTTTTTTTTTTTTTAAACCTGCTATAATTTTAAATAACCCTTTCCTTCTGCCAGTTTTAATATCTAGCCATGGCGGGGCAGGGGGAGGCAGCGAGCAATATAACACATTTGCTGCATTACCTCTTTTTGACACAGAGCTCTTTTTGGGGTGCACAGGGGTCATCTGCACTAAATGACTTAGGGGTAGGGGTGGAAGGGGGCATGAGGGGATGGCTGTTGTGGGGTTCAGGCATAAGGCTGGGAGTACGGAAGACCCAAAACAGAGGTTTCTGGCACCAAGCCTCCAGATCAGCAATTTTAAAATGCAAAGAGCTTGGAAACATTTTTTCCTCTAATTCATCTGGTGGCAAAACCTGATCTGACCTAAACTCATTTGGGAGCAAAATCTGACCCGAACTCACTCGCTACTCATTTGTTTCACTGCCAGAAATATTAATGTGCTTGAATATGGAGCAATGTCCCATGTGTAATATATAATACATATTTCCTATTACCTTTGTTAAATCTGCCTCTTCAAAAGAAATTTTTTAATTTGAAATATATATGGCCCCAAGGATTTCAGATAAGAGGCTGTGGACCAATACAGACAGTAAAGAAGAAAAGGGAGTGGAGAAAACACGATGCCCTCTCTCTCCCTTCCTTGCCGGCCACACAAACTGGTGTCCTCCTATGGAGTGCAAATACTGGCAACAGCTGGAGGGGCTGTTTTCACCCCATTAACTCTCCAGACGCGCCCGGACATGTTTCAGTTCCAGCAATGGACACAGCTTGGGCGCCCCAGAAACGCAGAATTTCAATCAGCCTTGGAAAATGGGAGCCAGAGTAGCTGGTGGCTTTAGTGCGTTCCGGGCAGGCACCTCATTGTCCCCAGGCCTGAGCTGGCCCGGCTGTGTTTTGTAGCGCCTCCTCTACAGCCATCCTTTTGGGGGCCACTAATGTTTGTGTTCCTGTGCTAGCGAGGCCGGGAAGCTTTATAGCTGGAGAAGCTCCGCCGCAGAGAGGGGGCCGAAGAAGCCACAGGCAAGCCAGAGCAGTGCCATTTTGTTCTGCGCAAAACTGCAAAGAGTGGGCACTGCCACAGCAGAACGGCTGCTCCTTTCCAGCCCCTGCAGATGCCGGTTCGCAGACCCTGCAGACGCAAGCTGGCTCTTTACCTCTTAGCTGGGACGTCCCCGACCCTCCAGCACCCACCGCTCACCGGCACCCCAGGGCACGGGAATGGAGGCGAGGGGAAAAATCACTAACGAATGCATCACATCACGTCGTCCACGTGCAAATGTCTTATGTATTCATTTGAAACATTTTAGATTTCTCAAGAAATTGACAACCTCGTGACTGAGCACCCTGGTCTAGTAAGCAAAGTGAATATTGGCTCTTCTTTTGAGAAACGGCCTATGAACGTGCTCAAGGTACACGGCCGCAGCGGCGGTTTTTCCTCCCGATGCTTCCAGAATCTCCCTTCCCCCAGGCCGGCCCGCAGTCCCAGCTCAGCTTGCAGAGCGGTTCCTTTTTTTTTTTTTTTTTTCCCATCCCCCTCCTAACCGGTCCTTGCTGGTTTTGAGCATCCACCCCCACCCTTTCCTCCTCTTCCTGCGCAGGCTGACGCAGGTCTGCAGGAGTTAGTGCTCACGGCCGACGGACGCGCGCGGGGGACGGGGCGAGGGCGCCAATGGGAACCGAGCAGGGGAGCTGGGGGCGGAGGAGTATTCTGTAATTAATCAAGGTGGGAGTTCTCTGCCCTTTTCCCCCCTTCATCTTCTCTTTCCTTTACTATTTAAAAAAAAAAAAACCAGTTAGAAAAGGCACCGAGTAATTGCCTGAGCTGCAGTTTAAAAAAGAGAAGAGTTCCCGTAGCGTGCAGAAGGATGACTGACAGCTAAGCCACAAAGGCAAATGCCCTGAACGAAGCCTTTTTTTCTTTTAGGTGATAGTTTTTTAGTTTAGGGTTTTGCTCCAATTGTAACCCCTGTCGTAGTGCTGATAATTTCAAGCTTTTGCGCTTTGCCCTGAAAAAAAATGAAAATTATTTCCCCAGATTTCCTAGAAAGAGTTTGTTAAGAAAAATAAATAAATAAGGAAGAGGTAATGTCACAACTCCTTGCTAAATTGGGAAACCTTATGGCTGGGAACCAACTAACTGGGACAGATGGATTTCTCCAGAGCATTTTTTTCCCAAAGCAAGCCTGAAAGGAGTGGTTTGCTTACTTTATAACACTGGGGTACATTTGCTAATGTTTATTACTCTTTATTTTTATTTTCTCCACCCGCCCCCCGACTAAGTCAGGAAACCCCAGATTCTGCTCCTGGCCTTGGACTTGCCTGGCCTTCCATTTTCCAGGGCTGTTTGGTAGTTGAGGATGTTAAGTGTTTTTGATAGTTCCCTGCTTTTTACATTTGAGCCCTTTAGAGGAAAAGGCACAAAACAGTCAACTAAACATTCAACATTCAACTAAAACTCTCAAAACCCGTGAAATGTAATTTTTAGCAAAGATTTGCATTTCTCATTTACCTTATCTGCTATGTTTAGAATGCTGCACAGAGATAGAAGTTGATGGTGCAAAAATAATCTTTTCCTCCCCATTTACTGATCCAATTGGCAAAGCCACTGTTCCAAATAAAATTCGCTTAGATCATAAAATTTAAACTCTGGAAAGCACCTCTAGAGCCTGCCATCCTGTTTTTATGAAGGTCTCAAAAGGTTATGAGCATTTTTATAACAAAAATAACATTATTATTGCATAAATTTGGGAAGTAGAGAAACAAACCAAAGAAACAAAAAAGGAAAAAAATCCTAGTAATTCTAATTCTACAACTATGGGATAACAGCTATTAACAATATGTATTTTTCTACTTCTTTCTCTCTTTTCCCTTTCTTCTTTCTCCTCTCCCTTTTTCTCATACGTATGTGTGTGTGTATACATATTAATATACTATATGAAGTCTTTTTTTTTTTTTTTTTGGTCTCCAGAACAAAATCTGGTGAACAGTCTTTTTAAAAATGGCATACATTTCTGTAACCTGTTTTTTTCCAATTTACAACATATGAATATATTTTCATGTCATTACCTTATCTGCAACGGTTTTTTTAATAAACATCAAAGGAGAAAAAGCCCACATCCCGCTTGTTAGCCTGCATTTAAGCCTACATTTTAAAAAAGGGACAAAAGAAAATCCACCTTAAATGCAAAGAGTTAATTGACAGCGTCATTGTCTGCATCTCCTCTTTCAATCACATCAAGAACAGAAAGGGGGATAGAGAAGGACCCAAGGTCGGGGGAGGTGGGGGGGAAGGAGGGGCCGAGAAGCCACCGCGGGAGCCGTTCACATTTCCATGCTTGTTTTGCAGTTCAGCACCGGCGGAGACAAGCCGTCTATCTGGCTGGATGCCGGCATCCAAGCTCGAGAGTGGGTCACACAAGCTACTGCACTGTGGACAGCAAATAAGGGCTTTTGCCAAAAATTCCTTGCTTATTTTGTCTTTGTGGAGTCAGGCCCACCTAAGCACACAACAGTCTCTGTGGTCCTGACAGCCGGTGCTCTCAGCCCAAGCCCTTCTCTTGTAGCACGGGCAGGAAACAGACCCATCCAGCCTTTTTGGCATTTCCCTGTCCCGCGCCCTGGCCCTCTCCCCTTGGGCTGGCTGCTGCATGTTACACGACGATGCAGCAAACTAGAAAAGATCAAAAGGGTGGCAAGTAAGGACCGTGGGAGTCAGATTGCAGCCTAAGAACTGAGTAGAGAAAAATGGTTTTGCTGCCTGGAATTATAAGGGCTGTGGCGTGATGTGCTAGAAATTTATAAAATCATGAAAAGGGCTGAGAGAGAACATATGAACAGGTGCAAGAAGAGTTACTTTGACCTACAGATCCAAAGTGGAATTATTTAAGGGTGCTTGGGTGGTTCTGAAAATTTCCCAAATCTGATTTTGAAGTCAGGGTGTAGCAATACCTCTCTTCCACACGTTTGTTGGCATTAGAGTCAGGACTTGGGGCTGGGTGTGACCTAGTCTGGTATTTCTTAAGTAATTCAAAAATGACATGCTATAAATCAGAATGTTAATTCATGAGCAAAGGAAATCAATCCGCATCAGATCATTCAAGCATGTGCAACCACGTGCATACCGACTGATACATTTTTCCCTTCAATTAAAATGCGGTTACCTTTAGGGTATTATTAAATGGATATTTAACAGTTGAATAATAATGCGTTAGGATGGCTGAGCACAGGAAATGAATAAATTTTAATCCAGCAGAAACTTCAACTCTACTGCTATTGATGGCAAGTAAAAATGTAATTGCTCAAATGGAATTTAACCAGTTCTCTGTATCTTTAGCAAAGTCTCCACATATTTAAGTAATCTGATGATTTGGTCATGAGTTCTTATGGAAAACTAACCGGTGTGGGGATTGAGGATTGCTAAAAAAAATTTCTTTGGTTCATAGATCTACATAAGCCACATATACTATTGCCCACCGTTACAAAATGCCTCACCAGAAGGAATAGGAAGAATGCTACTGCTCTTGAGAGAGAATGGATATGTGATATCTGATTTTTACTTAATATAAGTAAATTATTCTGACAAGAAATAAAAGTATGGACATTGGCATATTAAACACATTAACACTGCAGGAGGCTGGACTGCAGTGTACGTGCGTGGAAGACTCATTGACCAACGGTGATCCCTAATTCACATTTGGAAAAAACACATTGCATTAATGTTTTGTCCTGTGTTCCCCAGTGAGAGGGGAGTATGAGGTTGACATGTATAGTGTCCCTGTTCGGATTGCTTCTGATTATGGAAATGATCCATCCATCACTTCCGTCCTGGACACTTTGGACATCTTTCTGCTGCCGGTCACAAACCCCGACGGATACGTGTTCTCTCACACCCAAGTAAGCCTGGACTTTTTCACTTCTTTGACAAGGACCTCAGGAGATGTGTAGGAACATCAAAAACAAAATAAAAGTAATCTTTCTTTTCTTGATTTTTGCTAAATGGAATGCCTCATCTCTCGGTAGTGCCCGGAAATGAGGCACAGAGAGGTGTTTATAATCATTTCTTATTCTGGTACATGATGTCTTTGCGTGTTGTCTCCGCCAGAGCCCATTTCGGCTGTGAGACCGGGCTATTAGAGCTCAGTGTTCGCTGTGAGTCACCTAAGAGGTTTGTTCCAATTATCTCTGCGTTTTTGTGGTAGGATTGATAGAAAAGACGAGGCGGATGTTACCTGCTGACAATTAGATTGCAGTAGGATTTGGGTAGGAGTACAATGCGTCTGGCATTGTGCTTAGAATCTGTGGAAGAAAGCCCCCGTAATATCACTAAAAGGGGTTATGTAGGTTTTTTTCCCCTTTAAAATCTCATTACAAAACACTATTGTGGCAACCGTGACCCCACATATATTGAAAATGAATTGGAGCTTCAAGTTTATTTTTTTAGAGAGCTAACTACGGTATCTCATGAGATACCGAATGAGTAAAGGGTTCCGCAATCAAGTCTAGGAAATACCACCCACTATATCCCTTTCTTAGAGGTTGGTGAAAACATTAAAGCATTAAAAAATCCTTCAAAGATCTGAAGTAAGTTTACCAACTTAGCCCTGTATTTTCCAAAATATTCTATCACAGAACCCTCTCTCTCCCGGCTCTTTGTTGTGAGCACGGCAGGCAGGCATGCGTTTGAGGAGATGGAGGAACATCCACTTCTCACCTCGTGAGATGGTAGAGAAGCTGCAAGCAGAGCCCTGTTTGAGGACTATTTGACACCTCTGTGGGCAAGGGAAATGAGTGCAATTCCAAGGGGCCCTTCCCGGGAAGGAGCAAGGGAAATTAACAGAATTTTAAAGAGACTTCTCATCAGGCTGAATGACCATCTTTCTTTTTTTCATATTCATTTTGCGTGGGATTTTGAAGAATTGTATGTGGTGGAAGACCCGGTCCAAGGTATCTGGAAGCTTCTGTGTCGGTGTGGATGCTAACCGGAACTGGGATGCAGGTTTTGGAGGTGAGGACAGGGACTTGCCCCTAGGGACGGTCAGACGGTTGTCTGGCTAACTAGCTGGTTTGCATGGCTCTATAGTGCGTCAGCCTGCTAAACCCATTCAGGATTCAAGCCATTTAAAAACCTATTTGAAAAACACTTAACTAAATTCCCCTCACCAGGGGCACAGTGCTGTCACAGAGCTCTGAGCAGCATTTAATATGTTTTGTCTCACATCTTGGTTTTCCCACAAGCCGGTTGGGCTTGCAATGGCGGGAGGCCTCGGGAAGCCCTGCACCCACCACTAGAGGGGGTTAGGATCTATTCCGAGGAGAAGCATTACATCATCTATGGATGCTTCGAGAGAGAAAACTAAAACGCAGTACAAATAGGATTAAGAAATTGATTTTCAAAATAGATTCAAAGGTAAAATATTAGCTTGCTGCTCCGGTTTTGTTGACTTGCAGCTGTTATGATTTGGAGTCAAGCAGCATGCTAGTTAGGGGCTCCTTTATGTTTTCAGCCACCGGTTAAAACCACTTATGTTTCACTAATCATAGAATTGAAATTTCTTTGATTTTTTCCCCCCTCAGTAGGCGACAGTAACAGTGAGGTTAGGAGCTGTGCCTTTTTCAGGGCTGTGTTCCTAACACCTAGCACAGAGGCTGCAACATAAAAGGCAATCAGTAAATATTTGTAAAACAAATGAATTAACGAGAGCTATGGAACCGAGACAGGACACACTAGGGAATTGTGACAGGCTGTGGATCAGTGGCAGTATCATTCATTGCTTTTACAATTTCTTTTTTTTTGTTTTTTAGCTTAGGGGGAAAAAAGTCAAAGCACCAGATCCCAGATATTGAACAATGCCCTGCAATTCAATGTCACATTTTTTCTTGAAATGTTATTTGTACTAAATAATTTTAAAATAAGGTGACATTCTGTCCGTATCTCTTAGATAGCTTGGGGAATTCTAACCCTTCCGATCCCCTCAGAGGTTCTCTAGGCTTCAGAGGCCCGGCCACGCTCCCCATGGACCCACTTCAGTGGTCTTGAGCCCCGCTAGTTGCTGAGAGAATCAAGGCCAAAGGTGGCCTTGTTGTCAAACGTAGTTGTGGTTTCCTCACTGTAGAAAGGGTATCAGAGGTTCCTTGCATTTGTGGCTTTGTTATTTGGAAGTAAAGATGCATAGAATCTTCTACTCTTGGACTCTAAGAATTGGACGAGATACCAGAATATGAACTTGCTAAACTCCCACCCAATGCAGGAATTCCATCTGTAATAGTAAATCTAGCTTTTCTTCCAACAACTCCCACGGAGAGAAGATGATATAATTTGATGGCTTTTTCTGCCATTCTACATGGCAGAAAGAACCTATTTTTTAAAGAATAGATGTATCCAGAATCACTTTGGTTAGTCTTCCTATTTCCTTAGGAAGAGACTTGATCTAATACAATCACAGTCTTGCTCTGATTTCCAGAGGAGAAACAGTGATTCATGGTAGCCTCCTCCCTATAGTGTCTTCTTAAAGCTCGTTGTCCTCACTGGGCTTCTTCTGCATCTCCTCAGGACCTGGAGCCAGTAACGACCCTTGTTCTGATTCTTACCATGGACGCAGTGCCAACTCTGAGGTTGAAGTGAAATCCATAGGGGACTTCATCAAGAGTCATGGAAAAGTCAAGGCCTTCATTACCCTCCACAGCTATTCCCAGCTGCTGATGTTCCCCTATGGGTATACATGTACCAACTCAGCTAACTTTGATGAGCTGGTGAGTTTCTAAAGCTTAATTTCAGCTCAGCAACAAACATCCATTGTGTAGACAAGTAAGTTTCAGTCATAAAGTTAGGCACTGAGGTGGCGATGTACTTGTAATAGGTAACAAAGATGAATGAGCTGGGCACAGTGGCACCCTCCTGTAGTCCCAGCTGCTCGGGAGGCTGAGCTGGGAGGATCGCTTGAGCCCAGCAGTTTGAGTCCAGCCTGGGCAACACAGTGAGATCCCATTTCTAAAAAAATTAAACAACAACAACAACAACAACAAAAAACAAAGATGGACGAGACATAAGTTCAACCACTGAGAAGATTGTGGTGCAGCCAAAAGTTTGAAAGCCTGGTTATGAACTTTTGTAAATTGAGTTTCCTTGGGAAATAGAATTCACAAAATTATTGTTACCTTAATCTAGATGAGCAGGAGCTGGATTTGACCATAAATTCCCAGGACGTGCTTTTCATTGCTTAAGGGGGGAAAAAAAAAAAGTGCTTGGATTTGGATCTGAGGCTCTTGGGTGTGTGGTCAGATGCTCTGTGCTAATCAATGCTGCTTCCCAAGAACTTGCCTCGTTCTTTCCTGGGGTGTTTGGCTCTGTGACCTGCCATAATGACACACTGGTGTGTGATGTTGGGGGTGAAACATTACTTCCCTAACTTGGGACTTTCTGTCATCTTTCCTGTTTCAGGAATAAGTGAACTGGTGTCAGCCTTAGGTCCGACAGTGACATCTCAGAAGGCTGTTCCTAATTGAGCAAGAGATAGCCCCAGCTGAAGAATGTGCAAATATTTCCAATCTGGCTCTTAAGCTTGGTTTGAAACCCATATGTTAGGGATAAGCCCTGCATTGGGGCCTTTTATCAATGTATCTTCAAATATATTACTGTCAGCAGCCCCAGGAAGCAATGGTATAGATTGTCCTAATTCAGGTGTATTTTTCGTTTTATCAGTTGGATTTTAACTTCGTAAAACAATTTTCAGGGTTTTGATGGTACTATTATTCAAGGTCAAATCAAGAAAAAGGAATATCATGGTTGGAAAGAACCTAAAATATACTTTTAGTAGACCTAGATGACCTTAAATTGTCCAAAGCTCCTGTTCAAATCTCTACCTGTAGTCATCTAGCCTGTGATTGGATGGCTTCCTGCCTCCATGGGAGCCTGTCTGTGTTGGGGCAGGTTTGATTGTTAGAGCCCTTCTTTATAGCACTGAAACCTGCTCCCCATGGTTTTCACCTATCGGTCCTGGTTTATAATTTGGCTCTATTGAGCAAGTTTATTTCCCTTTAAGAGGCAAATCCATTAATTACTCGAAGACCACAACCTGCTTCTCCTAGGTCTTATTTCTCCTAAATAACTCCAGTTCCTTCAAGCGCTCAGATTATGGGATCAGGTTCCTTCCCCATTCTGGTAGCTGTTTCCTGAGCATGCTTTGGTTGTCTGTGTTCTTCAAGGGTGGCTCCCAGAAGTGAGTGTAACACTTGTGTTGTGGGTTAACCAGCGCAGAGCAGAGCATGATCATAACTGCGCTCATCCAGACAGTGCACTTCTGCTAATGCAGTTGAGGGTCATGTTAGTTTTTTGGCAGTGGCAGCTTGCTATTGATTTATGTTGGGCTCACTGACAAGAGAAACCCCCAGGCTCTCCAAGGATTCTACCGAGCCAGGTTTCCCCCATCTGGTAATTGTACAATTGTTTTCCTGGACCCAAGTTCAAGACCTTACGTTTATCCCTAACAAGGACGGTAAAGCCTCAATCAGTCAAAATTGGAACTGTCAAATAACAGAAAGTATTTTTCTGAGCTCTACTTCTTGGAAAAAGAGACAATCACAGAGAAACAAGCCAATGTAAGGATTTAGCTAAAAAAAAAAAAAAAAAAAAAACAACTTCCCGGGTACGTCCTGGGGTCAGTACATGATCTCTTTAGCCCCCTTACACCCACTCTATGTCTGTCCACACTCCTGAACAAGGAGAGCTAGTGGCAAAATCATGAACCCTGGAGTGCTGCAAACACCAGGATGGTCAAATAAACACTGATGGACTTCACGTTGTGTTTTCAAAGCCAACAGAACTGAACTTGTGCTTACTTCTCAGTGAAAATGGTTAAAACAACAACAGTATTGTGCTTCCAGCTCAATTAACCAGACAGTCTAGTTAACCAGACCTTCCCATTCTACATTCTGCTGTTGGGCAACTGATCTCCCAAGAGACAAATGTTATCCATCCACCTTTCTTTGGTTCTGTCACTCTAGAATGAAGTGGCCCAAAAGGCTGCTCAGTCTGTGAAAAGCTTGCATGGTACTGAGTACAAAGTGGGACCAATCTGCTCAGTTATCTGTAAGTATCTAATGTGCCGGAAGTTTTTACAAAGGAGCCACTAAGTTGGCAGGCACCACGTGAATTTGGGCCAAAGCTTCTAAATACCTTGATGTGAAAGGGATAGGCCTTCATGCATGGAACCCAGCCTTACCCAGTCTCCCTGAGTAAGTCTCATCTCCTCCATGAGACACTTGCTGTGTAATATCTGGTACAAAGAACTTCCTAAATATATGAGTTTTTTGCTCGCTCCTGTGCTTGTCCAGATCCTTACAGCTGATTCTTGTTATGTAGAATCTCTTTGCCTAAAAATGGACCTCTGTCAAGACCTGGTCCTAGGTCATGTTCTTTTATTAATCTTCCCTTCAACTAAGGTAAGGACAGAACATTTTCCATTGAATTTTCACCACTAGTTTATTGGTGACCTTAACCACAGCAGTTTCAGAAAAGTGGATGAGAAAAGAAGGAGAGAGGAATGGAAGGCTTTTTTTTTTTTTTGAGATAAGAGATACATTTATTAACTGTGGGAAAAGAACCAATAGAGAGGGAGCTGTGGAAGATACACGAGAGAGAAGAAATGACCAGTGCAGGGCAGTGCCAGAGTAGGGGAGAAGAGGGGAAGGAAGGAGACAAGCACGGGCAAGCAGAGGTGGCCAGTCAGGCTGGGACAAGAGGAGCGTGTCTACAGATGTGCTGTGGGCATGGATATAGCGACAGCCATAGGAGGGGCGGTCATGGGAATTTGCAGGAATGCAGGCTTGTTAGTCATGGTTTTCTTACTGGGAGTCTTAATGGGAGTGATATTTTACTCACCATATCCAGAACGCTTCATGGAAACACAAAAACTGCTTATCTGATAATCATATTACATGTCCTCAAAGTTTCTTTTTTCCCAGGTTATGTCTTTTTTTCTTTTTGCTCTTCTTGCTATTTATGATACATTTTAAAAACTTTATGAAAAAATCCAATTATCATGTCTTATTATCATTTTCAAGTTCGTCAATGATTTTTGTCAATGAATACAAATATATTTCTGTAGTTGTAACCATATATTTTGTGCTCAGCTTTTTAAAGTTCTGTATAGTTTTATGCATTCACATTCCAGGTACTTGTTATTCCATTGTATTGCTATAGCCCAGTTATTGAGTCTTTGAATTGTTTCAACATTTTTGCTAAATAGTGAATGCTATTTTGAACATGTTTGTACAAACTCCTTTTTCTGTTAGACCATCTTTTTGGAGTATATTCCCAAGGCAAGATTACCAAATCAAATGGAATGAACAGCTTTGGAGCTCTTGTTACATATTTTTTAGGCTGTTCTCTGGGAAGACTGATCTGCTCACAGTTGCTGAGACCTTTTTATCCATGTTCCACATGGGATTGTTCTCACCTTCATCAGGGGAACCTCCAGGGAAGAGGGCCCTCTGAGTGGTGGCAGTGGGGACAGAGGGGTGGACCTAGCTTGAGACTGTGACAACTACTCAAGACCGAGGAATGCGCGCCTTTGTCTGGCTGGCAGCTTTTGAGTGGAGGCCGGAGTTCAGAGTGTCAGCAGAATGGCATCATATACCCCTGAGACCCCCAGGTGGATCTCGGCAATTCTATTGTAAGGAATCTAGTTTTTCACCCGCCTTATCTGGAGGTATTTGCAAATAAGGTAGACCTTGCAAGCTGAGGTTGAGTATGTTTTCCTTGGTGATGTCACAGATGTTGAAGATATTGAGCAAATATCGGACAAGTATAGTGTTTGCTGTGTGATCTTTCGAAACCTGACCATCGATGGCCAAGCAAGTTCTGGTTGCGTCACTGCCCAGAGCTGACTCTGTCATCCTGGCCTCATTCCAGCTTGGACAAGCACTGTCTCTAAGGACCAGTCCTAATTAAGTCCTTTTTGCCTGCTGCCCACCTTGGTATGCAGCTCTGGGCTGAACACCTGCTGACTCCACCCTAGAGGTTGCTGTGTGCCTGTGGTGGGTGAGACATTTCCTGGGCAGCTTTCCATCTGGAAAGGGCTTTGAGGAGCTGCACTACAATAGGTATTTGGTCCAGGACAGGTTGTTCCTTGAGTTCGTTCTCAGGGAGGTGTGGGGGAAAAAAACACAGAGCTTGGTGACAGAGGCCTGGGTTTGAGTTATAGCACAGCCACAAAGTAACCTTGGGCTGGTCACTCATCCTCCCTTGGTGTCTCCATCTGTGAAATGGGTTGTTGAGAGGCTCACAAGTATATGGAATAAAAGTGTGCACTAACTCTAAAGCACCGTATAAATGCTGATTGTTAGTTTCCTGGTGAACCCTTCTCCAGATACCTCTGATTCTTACTGTAGTCTTACTTTTTTGACAAGATCCTGGGCATTTGTCGATAATGATAGTCGTAATCATAGCTGATATTTACTGAATCCTAGCTCCTTCGCTTAAACTCTCAGAATCTCACTTTCCTCTTCTGAAAATGGGAATAATACTAGGACCTACCTACAGATTAAATGAACCAATCTAACATGGTGCCGAACACATTTAGTAAGCACTCAACTAGTGTTCTAATCGTAACCATTGTATAATCCCTTTCGAGTGTCACTGCCCTGTGAAGTACGTAGTAGTATCATTCCTATCCGACAGGTGAGTCATCTGGGCCTCAGAGAGATAAGGGACTTGCCTTATGTCACCCAGGTAATTATTTGCAGGGGCAGGATTTCATGTGAAGCCAGTATTCTGTCCCCTGTGGACCTCCCGTTGTGATTGGCTGTGCCGTTTAGCCACACCAAAGGGATGGGTTAGTAATTTTGGTACCTGGGCAAGATTCAGTTCAAGTCAGCAACCGTTTAGAATTTGTTATTTACCAGGTGCTTGCATGGCTGCTCTGGGTGGAGGCAAAGACACAAGTCACGGGGTTCACAGCATTAATTCACAATATTAACCTCTAGTCCTACTCTTTTCTGGCACATCCTTCCTGGTCTTCCCAGCCTCGTTCGTAGGGAGTAGGTGGCTTCCGCCATCTCTGCTCCAGCCATGTCCTCCATGTGACCTCTACCTGCCCTTCCCAGGAGGGCCCTCAGGGCCATTCATTGCTCAGCTCCTCTGAGTCACGATTGCCTCGTAGGCTCACATGATCTTCCTTCATCATCTGTCACGGCACATCTCAGGTGCTCATTACTGTGTTGGCTAAACCCATCAGGCAGAGGAGCCGGGCAGGCTGTTTGATAGCAGAGCAGAGCCTGCTCCACCCGTAATGCTGAAAGTCCCTTGACTACAGGAACCAAATCTCTTACACCATTTGTAATCCCTCCCGTCCTGCTAGAGAAAACTATCTGTGCCTTCTAAAGAAGGAAGTGGTGTAGCTTCCCTAAGATGGAGAAGATGCCAGTTAGGACAGCAGGTGGGATTCCAAGTGGGTGCTGGGTAGAGCTAGAGGTTCCTAAGAACACCAAAGGAAGGCTAAGTATAGTGTCCATTTGCTTTTCAAATTATCATGTATTTTTTTCATAAGTATGATCCTCTACTGAGCTATCCTTCCTCTCACAGTTCATGTATATAGGGGCCTGACGTATCTTTGATAATGGTAGAATTTAGTAGAGAGGTTATATTGCTGTGAGAGACCAGTGGGAAGAGTGTAACCAAACTTTTTTCTCGTTTGCCCTTCAGACCAAGCCAGTGGGGGAAGCACTGACTGGTCCTACGATTACGGCATCAAATACTCATTTGCCTTTGAACTGAGAGACACAGGGCAACATGGCTTCCTCCTGCCGGACAATCAGATCTTGCCCACAGCCGAAGAGACCTGGCTTGGCTTGAAGACGATTCTGGACCATGTGCGAGACCACCCCTACTGGGGGCCTGGGGAGGAAACAAACACCATTAAATCTCTTTGGCTTGAAGCAAAGTTGGGTTGGGATTATTCCTTTTTCTAACCCTGATCTGGGAGTACCAGTTCTTCAGTTTCTGCTGCCCTAAAACACAGCAATTCACTGCACTGCACCCTTTTGTCTTTTTAAAAAATATCCACCTTGAGCAGAATGCTCCCAACATCCTCTAAAAGGTTTTTTAAAAATTATGATAAATTATGCATTACATATAATCCACATCTGACTCAAAAAATTATACATTACATAACATTTACCATTTTGAATATCTTTAAGTGTGCAATTCAGTGGCATTAAGTACATTCACAGTGTTATGCCACGGTCACCACTGTCCATCTCCAGAC
>RJWJ010000752.1:75398-103282 GCA_004363605.1 Indri indri
CAGGCATGTGCCACCATGCCCGGCTGATTTTTTCTATATATATTTTTAGCTGTCCAATTAATTTCTTTCTATTTTTTTTGGTAGAGACGGGGTCTCGCTCTTGCTCAGGCTGGTCTCGAACTCCTGAGCTCAGAACGATCCGCCCGCCTCGGCCTCCCAGAGTGCTAGGATTACAGGCGTGAGCCACCGCGCCCGGCCTCCAGACTTTTTTTTATCCCAAACCGAAACTGTACCCATTAAACAATAGCTCCTTATTCCCCTCTCCCTCCCGCCCTTGGTAACCACCATTCTATTTTCTGTCTCTATGAACGTGCCTGTGCTGGGGACTTCGTGTAAGTGGAATCATACAGTATTCGCCTTTTTGTGTCTGGCTTATTTCCCTTAGCGTAACGTTTCCAAGGCTCCTCGTGTTGTAGCAGACGTCAGCCCCTTCAGCTCAATGCTAAATAGTGTAGCATGGTAGAGCAAGCAGTGGACTTTTGAGTTCGTTTACTCAATAAATACTAATGAAGCATCTGCAATGTGCCAGGCATTGTGTCTGGTCCCATTGTTGCTGTTGGCTTTTCCGTTTCCGGCAAGCTGCAATATAAAGACTAGTGGAGTCCACACCAGCGACGCTCCCTTCTGGTTGCCCCATCAAGTCTGGTTCTCAGCTTCCACGTGATTTCTCTTTGGACATTCACTTCCATTGGGAATTTAGGTTTTCTTCATGTTGACGGTTTTCTCTGAGAGAAAAGGTAAGAACTAAATTCCAGCTTGCCTAGCATTCTGGGGACTTGATTCTTTTGCTACACATCTCTTAGAGATTCAGGTCTCAGTTTCTTTCATTCCTAACTTCAAAGCTGAAATCTACCTCAGCCGAAGTAGAGTCCAGGCTTTGTAATGGACAGGGCGGGTTAGGAATGCGGTGTGTAAGTTTGGGAGGACAAAAGGGCCCTTAGCTCCTGACAGCTCTCTCCTGGACCACACTTGAGACTCTGCGCCCTCCTTTTAGCTAGGCTGGGTCTTGGCGCTAAGCCAGTCTGCGCGAAGATCCTACTAAGTCATCCCCACACCTTGGTGTCTGATCAAGTTCCTCATCCCCCACCTTTGATGTATACGTCCTTGGCCTGCCTTGGCCTAGCAAGAATCCCGCTACCTTGACGTCTCCTCTTGGTAATTTTCCATCCCACCGATGCCCTCACTCTGCTGTCCCTGCTGTGTTCAGAGTCGAGCACAATTAGTGTCTCCTATTGTAATGGTCATGGCCTATATTGCAATCATCTAATTAACGTCTTCCTTACTGTTTTAACAAGTGTCAGAATAAGTTTTATTTAACACTGCCAATAATGACTCTGGTTGTGTCCACTCCTCTTGGAAAGAGTGTAGACTGTAGGCGAGGTGGGATAAGGAAGGCTTCTGGGAATTGGTGCTCCCAGGGTAGACTTGAAGCCCCAGAGCCCCTGGAGAAGTCCCAGAGATCATGAATTTCTTCCATTTATTCAACTGTGACTTGATGGAACAGATACCCGGCTCAGAGTCTAGCAGACATAAGAAAGTCTTGTTAATAATACCGTTAAGACTTCCTGGGCCGGGCGTGGTGGCTCACACCTGTAATCCTAGCACTCTGGGAGGCCGAGGCGGGTGGATCGCTCGAGGTCAGGAGTTCGAGACCAGCCTGAACAAGAGCGAGACCCCATCTCTACTAAAAAAAAAAAAATAGAAAGAAATGATCTGGACAACTAAAAATATGTATATAGAGAAAAAATTAGCCGGGCATGGTGGTGCATGCCTGTAGTCCCAGGAGGCTGAGGCAGGAGGATCGCTTGAGGAGTTTGAGGTTGCTGTGAGCTAGGCTGACGCCACGGCACTCTAACCCAAGCAACAGAGTCGGACTCTGTCTCAAAAAAAAAAAGACTTCCCTGTAGTTCAGACCCCAAGGAGCACTGATAATTCATTCAGGCTAACATGTCCTTCCTATACCATTTGCCTGATATATTTCTATTTTCTTAGTGGAGTCATAAGAATTAGGCCTCAGATACATAAAAGAGGCCACAAACTCCCGTCATTATGACCCACACTGGTGAAATTCTCTGGCGGGGCCCATCAAGTGTGTGGCCTTGGAGCTGACTTAGGGGTGCTTTGATAGTCTTCCCTGTTTTACTACTCCAGAGGTAACTTCATGCCAGGTTTACGATCTGGCCTCTCCTATCAGTATAAATTCCACCCGGCACTGTGGGACTTTCTTATTCACTCAAAAAACACTATTTAAATGCCAAGTGATGAGCAATGTGGTACCTTTGGCACAGAGTTTTCCAGCCTGTGGAGCAAGTTCCTGACCTTGTAAATTGAGAGGCTCGGGCTTTATCACTTGAAAGGAATGGAGGAGGCATCGGTAGGGACTGGCCTGTCACCCCGTCAGAGTTGCAAGGGTGCTTGGGAACCACATTATCATTTTTGAGGATATGAGTCTGCTCTGACACCTTATAAATACAGCTTGACTCAGCCACTATATGACTGACACCCTTGGGACATGAGGTGGATACTGTTCTTTGGGGCCCTTATTGGGACCAGCATCTGTGGCCGAGAAAAATTTTTTGGGTAAGTTACTTTTAGACTTATTATTATTATTATTATTGTTAGGTTATTTCAGAAATACAAGAGTCAAATGGAATTGAAAACGAGTGGCTGATTATAGCTCAAGTGGGATGGTCCTGGTGGAAGGAGACCTGGGCTCTTGTCCCCTCTTGTCATCCAGGACACCCGATTTCATCTGTGAAATCAGGACTGAAGGTCGCCACAGTCCTTCCTCAGCATTTTAATCTCCTGCCAATTCTTTTTCTTCCTAGTTCTTATCTGTAAGGTCAGTCCCAGGCATCTCCTACTTTCTTACTCCTACATTAATTAATTACTGAGAGTTACCAGAAATTGTTTCTAATTTCTGCCATGCTTAAAGGGAAAACCTGGGTCTCAGGATTTTGGGTTTCACCTCTCTGTTAATGGCGAAGGCTTTGCAGAGCTGGTATTTTGTCAGTGGGTTCTGGGACATGAAGGTTAAATGGGTCTTGCCAGCCACAGCTGTGAAAATTGACATGCAGGGACACACACCTGTACATTTTGTATGTGTGCGCACTCGCGCACGCGCACATGTTACACACAGAATGCTTTGAAGCTTGCAAAGGAGAGGACATTTGGGAAACAGGAGAGATGAAAGGGGCGCCACTAGCCCCCTGCTAGAAGAGTGAATTATAATAGCTCATTACTGAATAATGCTTTGCCATTTACAAAGAGCTTTCATGTGCATTATCTTTTGGATCACACAACAACTTTGCCAGGCAAGGCTGTTATTTTCCTCAATTTAAAGCTGAAAAAAAATAAGCCTTAGAAAAGTTAAGGAACATGCCAAGGCCACTTAGCTGGTAAGCAGGGGAGCTGGAACTCTGAATGCAAAACTGATACCCTTTTGCTATTACATAAGTAGTCTCCAAACAGAATCCTCTATCTCCCAGATCTATCTCTATTAGTTTACTCTCTATTTATTATACTACCTGGCTAAAGGAACTTTGGGGTTATTTATTGGGGTAATTACTTATATGAGATTGAGTAATTTTTATGGTGATGACTCCTGTTCACACCTGTGTCTCTGCTGCCTAATAGCTCAGAGAGGTTAGGCGTAGCAGGTGGCCAGGGAAGGAGGATTTTCCACAGGCAGCTCGGCAGGAGGTATGTAATAACTACATTTGCTGATGCATTGAAATGTCAGGCTCTCACTGCAGCTATTCGTGTGGCCAAAAAATTTCTAGTTCTCAGGATACAGACCTCTCTCACGGGGTGGGCACCTGGGCTGAGACAGCGGGGCTGGGCCCTGCAGTGCTCACCGCAGGAAGTTTGCACAGAAAGGGCTGTGTGCCCGAGCTGACTGCAGATGGTTTTAGCCAATAGTGTCATCCTCACCCCAAAATCTGTTCTCATCCCATAGCAGGGAACCCAGTAAGGGTGGTGGAATCCTTCCCAGGGTCTGTAGACATATCCCAGGCACCCAGCTCAG
This sequence comes from Indri indri, assembly GCA_004363605.1. NCBI lineage: Eukaryota > Metazoa > Chordata > Mammalia > Primates > Indriidae > Indri > Indri indri. The sequence continues at coordinate 79,426 of RJWJ010000752.1, forward strand.
GGAATATTGACAGCGAGGGAAGCTGGCCTCTGAGCTTTCAACTGGTTGGGAAGCCAGGACCCAGACTGGCTGATGAAGATGAGGATGATGGTTTCTCCCTGTCTCCGGGTCTCCCTTCCTTCCACCTGCCTCACCCACTTCCCCGGTCTCTCCTGCTCTGCTGGTGTCTTCTGCCTTGGTCTTCAGACATCTTAAGGATGAGATGACGGCCCAGATGCCTGGAGGTGCTGGGCAGGCAGAGAACAGGAAGTAGTTGCGTAACTGGCTGCAGCCTCAGCAGAAGCCGGCAGACGTCTGTGAGTCCCGTGAAACCGTCTCTCAATACTCTTCATGGTGGCCGCTAAGCCTGGCTGGGGAGGCAGGTGAGAAAGGCACCAAGAACAGGCACGTGGCTGCAGGCATGGAAAAGGGGGGAGGGGTAGAAGCTCAGTCACTAAGGTGAACACAGGACAAGCGTGAGGGTGACAGAGAGGGGTCAGCAGTGATTGTAGTGGCGGCAGTTGGACAGCCCTGGCAACCAAAGAGGGCCAGAGTTAATCGGAGCTGCAGAAACTCCCGTGTGGAGCAGGAATGGTAGACGCGGCCACCTGCAAATCCCAACATGTCTCCCCTCCCAGGTCAATCTTCCATCTTCAGACAGAGCTCAAGGTCTTTGAATGAGTTTCCAGATAGCACAGATAGGATGTACTCAACCATCTACCCTCTGATGACCTGCAGAGGGCATTTTCCAAATAGAGACAAGGACAGTGAGGGCAAGAAAAAGGCGGCTCTTTGCATGGCACCCCCACGAATGCTTCCCTGCTTTCAGGGGTTGCTGGGCTCATGTTCATAAGGATAATGCTACCCTCTACCCTCGCTGCTGATTTTCAGCAGTCTCTGAAGACTGCAGCTAGCTTTGCCTCCTCTAATTAGGGAAAGCTTCTCGGGTGATAGGAGTTGGTTCTAAAGACTTGGTGGGAGATTGCCAGACGGGGCAAAGGACTGGGACTGCAAGCAGAGGAAACATGTGCAAAGGCATGCAAGGGCAAAAGTACACAGCGAGGCATGATCATAGCTCACTGTAGCCTCAAACTCCTGGGCTCGGGCAATCCTCCTACCTCATCCTCCTGAGTACCTGGGACTGCGGGCATGCTACTGCACCCAGCTAACTTTTTTTTTTTTTTTTTTTTTTTTTCAGAAATAGGGTCTCACTGTGTTGCCCAGACTGGTCTCGAATTCCTGGCCTTAAGTGATTCTCCTGCCTTGGCTTCCCAAAGTGCTGGGATTACAGGCGTTAGCCATTGTACCCGGCCAATACTCAATAATTAAATCTAATTTATTACCAAACTAGGATCTTTGTGGTCCGGAACGAAAAGAAAAAGTATTGAACTTCTGTTAGCATGCTGCTAAATAAATATGTACTTGAATGAGTTCTATTAAAAAAAAGTACACAGTGAATTTGAGATGTCTGTGGGGCTGGGGCTGAGGGGCGGAGAGGAGGGGAGAGGTGCAGGAGAGAGAGATGGGGGTGGGCGCCACTCGGCACCAGGCCTTCCTCCCTGCTGCTCAGCACACCACAGAAGTTTCTTTACCCTCTGTAGCTTGGCTGATTAGAGCATGATGAAATGGGCTATGGATTTATTCATCGTCAGAGCCAGTCTGAGTCACTGTGTTCCGTTCTTGTGGGCTTTGCCCAGGAGAATGCACAAGTTCTATTGTGAAGTCGCCTCTTTGGTTTTTTTGTTTGTTTTGTTTTGAGATAGTCGCTCTCTCTTTTGCCGGGGCTAGAGTGCTTTGGCATCAGCCTAGCTCACAACAACCTCAAACTCCTGGGCTCAAGTGATGCTCCTGCCTCAGCTCCCTACCCCCGCCCCAGTAGCTGGGACTACAGGCGTGTGTCACCACGCCTGGCTAATTTTTTCTATTTTTGGTAGAGATGGGGGTCTCACTTTTGCTCAGGCTGGTCTCAAACTCCTGAGCTGAAGTCACCACTTTGGAAGAAGTAAAATGTATGTGCTGGGTGAATGCTTAATGAGATTTTCATATTCTAAAGAGCTTCTTATTCTTATGTCTCTCTTTTTTTCTTTTTAAAATTTTTATTTTTTAAAAAAATAAGCCTATAGCAACCGGTATTCCCAGGCAGTCTCCTATCCAAATACTAACTAAGACCAACCCTACTCAGCTTCCCAGATCAGACGAGATGGGCACGTTCAGGGTGGCATGGCCATAGGTCTTTTTTTTCTCTTCCTGTTCCTTCTCCATCTGCTCCTTTGTTGTGATAGCTCTAGCCAGTGCTGTATTTTACAAATGCCTCCTCTTGCCAAAAGAGATGTCAACACACAGGCTGTTTCTAGAACACCCATTTTTAAGATGCCTCTTTTTCTGGAGTGTTGGGGGTAGGTTATGACAGAGCATGGGTTCAGCAGACAGGTCCTGGTCCTCAGCCAGGAGTAAGGGTTTCCCTTTTGTTTGGAACCTGTCCCTTTTCTGCAAGGCTGCTTGCCTGGGTCAGGGAAATGGCGGTTTGACTGTCTGTCTTCCCAGGGCTGCACTCCAACTCTTGGCAAACCTATTGGGTTCAGACTGACACCTGCCCAGCCTGTGGCTTCTCCTCTAGGCCCTCACCAGCTCTCATGGGATGCAGTTACCTGCCCACCTCTGGGACCCTGTGGGGACCAGGTGGGTTGGGAGAAAGTGAACCTTTAGCACTGGCATCTCCTCCAGACGGGCCTCCTGCAGCAGGAGCAGCTCTGCAGTAGACCTTGCCTTCTTGGGGGCTGGCCTAGACCCCCCTGGAGAGCCCCCAGAACTTTCCAGAACTTGGCGAAACTCTGACGGTCCATCCAGATGGAACTGGTTTTCTGATGAGGAGCTGCCACGTGAGGCTGCACGTTTAGCTCCCTGTGACAGAGCCGTTCATTCTGTCAACAGGTCCTTCAGCCCACGGCAGCTCTCCTCGCATTCACTGATGTCAAAAGGATGACGCATGTGACAGCGTCGAGTGCGGATTCATTTGGGCTGTCACCTAGCAACGGTCTAATGGCTCCCCTGGCTCCCTCAGCCGGATGAGAGCACAAAGGCAGCTTTTCAGGCCCGCTCTCTCCCACCCACACATAGGACTTTGGGGGCACCCACCCCTGCGCTGCTGCGGAAGTCCAGTAATGTACATGAAGCAAGTGCAGGACAAACGACAAGGGGACTGGGACTGGTGGGCCCTTTTGGACCCTGGGAGGGCCCCTCTCTGACCGTGGGGAGGATTGGATTCCCAAGTTCAGCTTTGGCACCCTGGGCCATGTTCAGTTTCCACCGCAATGTGTGCTTGTCTGGGGTTCTGGAGCTGGGAGGGATTTCGAGAGCGCCCAGCCTCTCCCCTTTTTCCTAAGAGGACAACAGCTATCCCTCTTAGGACACAGATGCGGGTCCCTTTCCCAGCTCTTCCCAGCATGGAGGTTCCGCCAGCATTTCGGGACTTACCCCTGACAGTGAAGAAGTGCTTCTTTATGTCTTGAGTTAGCTTTGCGTGTAACTCAGGAACATTCCTTCTTGTAAAATATATATGTTTTTCATTATAAAGTAATATGACCACATTACAGAAAACAGATACAAGCGAAAAAAAAAGTAAGTCATCCATAATCCCACGACCCGAACATAAGGGCTGTCAGCATTTGGTATATTTCCGTTGTCTGTTTTTCTTCCAATGCATCTGCTTTTTCCATACTTGTAATCATGGCATACATACAATTTTGTGTCCTGCTCTTTTACTTAATATTTCCCTTAAAGTTATACCATAAGCACTTTTTCATATTTGCCACGTAGTCTTATTTTTAATGGCTATACATTATAACCAAAGACTAGACCATTTCCTCCCTTTCGGCCCAGTTACGTCTGGGATAGTGGGCTTGGGGTTTATATGCCAGCTGAAAGCTCACCGTGATCTTTTGCCTTTTTTTTTTTTCTTCTTCTCCAGGGACCAAGTTTTTAGGATTAATGTCAGAAATGGAGACGAGATCAGCAAACTGAGTCAGCTAGTGAATTCGGACAACTTTAAGGTACCTGGTTTTTCTTAGTCGTCTTGAATGTTTTCTAACTTTGGTGAGAGAAGACTCTTGCACTACCCGTGTTATTATTTTTATTCTCAGAGATTCTCTGGGTATAATCCTGTATTAGTCAACCTACCATTCACACAATTGGGAGGGTTGCTAGGAGAGAAGCGGCACTGCAGATCCCAGCACTGCTGTCCTGGGACGTGGGGAGTGTAGCAGCAGGCCCCCTCCTTCTAGCTGCCTTTGACTTATTCCTTCCTGGACTCTGCCAGATGCTGCTCGCCGGGCAGGTCTGACCAGACACAGTTGGCGAAATAGGCAAACTTTGCCCTTGGCCAGAGCCCAGCCCCTCAGGGATCACCGTAGCTTTTGGCAGTGTTCTAGAAGAATGAGCTCATTGTTCCTTTTACCTGAACCGTCCTTTAACCTGGTTTTACTTCTGTTCCCTTCAGCTCAATGTCTGGCAATCTCCCTCTACCTTCGGTCGGCCTGTGGATATCCTGGTCCCGTCTGTCAGTCTGCAGCTAGTCAAATCTTTCCTGGCATCCCAGGGCCTGGAATACTCAGTGACAATTGAAGACTTGCAGGTGGGTAGGCCTTGGCCCCTCGCTGGTGTTGCGTAGGACCAAGCAGCCAGTCCAGAGTGGGCTGGAGAGCTTTTCATGTTCTGGTCTTACCTTTTCAATATCATAGATGAAGAAATTGAGGCACCTGGAAGTAAAGTGCAGAACTCGTTAGAGGAACAACACGTAGTGGGAAAGGGCACACGTGGGTCAGGGAACCACACAGATCTGGATCCAAAATCCTGATTTTTCTAACTGCTAGTGCAGTGTGCTATATCTCTGGACAAGCTATCAACCTCTTGAATCTCCGTTTCCTCATCTGTAGAATGGTAATAGTGATACCTATGTCATGGGATGTATTGAGAAGATTCAATGATTAAATGTATGTAAAGTGTCTAACAGTGCCTGGCACATCGTAGATGTACCGTTAAGTAATAAGTCCCTCTCCCGTTTCTCCTTTGAAGTCAGGAGGCAAGAGCAGATTTGGCGGGGGCGGGATGGAGACCAGCCAGAGAGGCACCCTTTGAGAAAGGGGGAATGTCACCAATATCCCCCAGCGGAGGGAACATCATCGTCCAGCCTCACGACCTGGACCTGAACATCAGGACAGTGTCAGGCTCATGTTCTCTCCTCCACTGAGGTGGGTTATGGACTAATTGGTGATTTGGCCTGGGAGTTTCCTGATGGCGTGAGCAGCTGTGAGCTTATTAATCATCCTCACATGTCACAGACATCTGCCAGGAACCTTCAAAGTATGAGGGGTTGTAAGAATTTCTTTGTTTCTGTATCGTTTCCCAAGCTGCGTGTTTCAGAGGCACTGGATACCAGATGCAGGCTGCTGTCTAGAGAATTCATACTCTAGAATAGCCAAATAGCACAGATGCTGCTTCCAGGGAGTAAGTGGGTTTTCAATGGGGTGATGTAAATTGGGCACCGAGAAGTAAAATTTTATAAAGATATGAAAGAAATCTGACCCCCTTTTAAACCTTGACGTTTGCGCTGCTTGACATGCTGAGGGTGCCGCCATCTTGGCTGGGCCATATACCAAACACGGCAAAAAAAGCCCCACGAACCTACGTGTCTAGCACATCACTTCACAACATTGCTCTGTCTGTTTTAGGCCCTTTTAGATAACGAAGATGAAGAAATGCAACACAATGAAGGGCAAGAACGAAGTGGCAATAACTTCAACTATGGGGCTTACCACTCTCTGGAAGCTGTAAGTGTTTCAGAGTGGGTTAAGATCAAAGCTCTCTGCCTCCTGAATTTTGTAACTTCTTTCCTTCCTTCTGGAAGGTATCAGTCTTAACCACACTGTCACTTCACTGAGGGGCTAAAACGTGTACACTTCAATTCCTATCTTGGGTTATTTAACTTCCACCAGCACCTAACAGCATAGCGAAACACACACTGGACATTTTCTCCCACATCCATCCTTGTTTCCTTAAGCGACCCCTTCGAGAAAACCATGAAATAATTGCAATCATTTCCAGTCCTTGTAATTCAACCTTCTTCTACCCTACCATAATCCTTCTATTTTATTCACCCAGAATAAAATGTTACTTATTCCAAGCAAGTAGACAAGCGGTTATTTCCAAGGTTAACCAAATATTGGCATTCATTTATCATGATTATGTATAATGTATATTTCCTCCATAATGCATTTTGGTGCTGTGTTTAGTTAGAAACCACTTTATATAGATGACTGACTTTCAAGGTAAGCCAGACCTTCAGAGGAAAAACTTGGAGCAGAATAATTTCCTAGGATACTGGAACCTAAGAGATCAAGAGGGACTAGAGAAAGGTCTCCATCCGTGCACGGTACAGTTCTCTTATGTCCCTCGGTGCCTTCTTTGTTAGTCTACAAACTCTGCTAGCTCAGGAACACACCCCCAAATCTAAACTGGTATTCACCCGCCCTCATATACCTTAATACATGTTGTTGTTCACATGCAAATGCAGTGTTCCTGGCATGCTTTTCATGAGGCATGTACTTTGAGTTGTTTTTCTTCTTGACGAGGGATTATTTCAAAGGTTGACCAACTATTTCTCTTCTTTCCCATGATTATCGGTAGCTTTGTTTACTGTGTACACTTCCAACCACATTGCCCCTTGATCCAATGACATACATCTGCAAAACAGCTGGATAAAGTTAGGAGTTCAGTCTCGGGCCAGGGACAAAAGCAGAGCTCAGGGCCCACACAGGGATAGAGCCCATGACATCAGCCTCATTAACATGGAGCCATCCCCAGCTGAGCTAACCAGTTGCAAATGTCACCCACGACCCTGGAGGGGCCACCCCCTCACCTGCCGGCTGCTGGAGCCTCAGTTTCTCATCCACTCACCTCTGGTTTCTCTGGCTGTAGGTGCCCTTTGCAGTCTGGCTCGCAGCTGTCTCTTGCTCTCTGTGAGGCCCTTTGCTGTGGATGGGCAGCTGTCTCTCTCCCAGCTTGATCATTTTCAGTTTTTTCTAAAAACAGCTTTTAAGAGCTCATATCCTACAACCACTTAGGCTTTTTTGGGGTCTCTAGTGGGAATTTCTTGTTCGTCTTTGCCAGGGTGTCTGGTTCCAGATCCTTTGTGCATGTCGTGGTGGTGGTTGGCAGTGTGAATTTGCACCCCACGTCTGGACACAGCTTGGTGACTTAACTTTTCCTGGGTGACTCTCTTTGTCCTCATGGCTCAGGGTGGCCATCCTGCTTTTTCTCCACTCTCTAGGATCAGTGGGTGGAGTTTCCGGGCTCTTTTTGTGGCCAGAATTGCCAATTCCCAGCTCTCAAAGTTCCAGGTCCTTGCCCCATGCTGGCTCCACGCCCTCTGCTTCTCCTCTGTCTGGGTTTGCGTAAACCTGCAGCACCTAAGGCAGATGTGTGGTCCTGTGGTTTCATCTCCTCCACCCAGCTGGTTAGTTCCATCTTCATTTCTGGCATCTACAATTTCACGTTTTTTGGCTTTTAAACTTGGCTGTGAATCATTTTCCTTGTATTTTATCTGGTTTGCCTGTGTGTTTGGGGTGGTTTCTGGCCTCTGTTCCCTCTGCTGTATTGACCGTAAGTCTGAGAAACCCTGAAGCCTGATTTTGTTCTATATTGATTACACACTTTCTTCCTCTGTCTAGCTCCTTCTTCCAATCTTAAGGACTAAACAGATAAATTTGTTTATTTTCTTCTGTTGGCCCTCAAATGGTTTGAGCAACTGACATGGATACATTTTATTTAAATCAAACTCTTTTGTTTTTTCTGAAAGCAAATGGGAACATTCATAGCCACCGTTTACAGTCCTTCACTTGCGCTCACAAGGCCTTTAGAGAAATCATCTCTATCGTGGGGTCCTGTATCTCAGGGTGTAAGCAAGATGGTCCCTGGGACAGAGGAAGAAACCATCACAACTTGTCTGTAGATTTTGACACATATTTATGTTTATTATTAATGTAACCCTTTTAAAATAATGTACATAATATATGTATGGTAGTGTGTGTATGTGTATGTGTGTATGTATATATACACATATATATGTATTTCATGCTAATTTTTTTTTTTTTTGCTGATGGAGAAAGTGACCACAGGGGTTCGGAGAGCGTTGCTTTGAAGAGCCTGGGCTAACCGGGGCTGTTGCTGACTGTCTAGCCCAGTATGGCACAAGGGGCTGAACTGTTGCAGCAATATCTGCAAAAGTCTCTCTACTCTAGTTTAGTGGACTTTAATTTTGTGCACAAATAAAATGTACTATTCTCTAGAAAACTGTAGAAAAGGACTGTTCAGGCAGTTCCTTATAATAAGTGTTCCGTGCCAACAATACGGTTAACCCTGAGGTTAGGGGCCCAGAAGAAATCATTAAGACCAGCAAGGTTAAGTTCACAGAGACCCAGCCAATGCTAAACAAATTCTAAAAATGCCCCTGGGTTCACCTTTTCATGCTTCAGATTTACCACGAGATGGACAGCATCGCTGCAGATTTTCCTGACCTGGCAAGCAGGGTGAAGATTGGACATTCATTTGAAAACCGGCCGATATATGTCCTGAAGGTGAGGCCCGTGCACTTGGAAGGGTCCTGACTGGACTCAGGCTTCTGAGTCCCCATGTCCAGGACCCAGGTCTCATACTTCTGAAGGAGGCAGCTGTCTAGACTCCGTAATTTCGGGGAGGAAGTGAAGTTTGGGACACATCGTACCTGGGCTAGAACTTAGTCTGACAGAGCCCCCTGCTTCTGCCTAATGTGGGGGGAGTTAGAAGGCGCACATCCTATTCCAAGTTTTGACTAAAAGGATCGGAGAGGGAAGGTGATTAGTATTCCAGAAAGTTCTCAGATGGTCTTTTGCCTTCATCATCACCTTCTGTAAATAGCAGGACAAGTTGGGATAGGCCCATGGACTTCTGCTTTTAGGGTACTTTATTGGAAAAGCATCCTAGGAAGCTAATTTTAGGGTTGATGTAATTTTAAGCCCAGCTTCTGATCCTTGGATACACAAAGCCTCATTTCCAGATATTTCTAACAGATTCAGGTCTATATTGGCAAAGGAGGTAGAGAACTATGACAATGACATAAATTACATAAATCAGCCGAATGAATAAAGAGGAATTTGGGCATGTAAACCACGGAACAACTGATGGTGCTAAGAATTTGCCAAACCTTTAGCTTCATATAAGCCCCGAAGAGCTCAGGTTTATAGTACCGGGCAAATTACCAGCGGGAGGGGAGACCTGCCACTGAGCTGGTTGCTCTAAAATTAATTACATTTAGATTATTTGCCAATCTGATGGAGACCCTGGCTTCATTAAGCACCAAGCTCTGACCCAAGGGGGCCCAACACTATGGCAAAGGCAGGAGCCAGAATTCATTACTGCCATTTACAAAGAGCTATAGTGCACCTCCCTTCTTCCTAATTTAAAACCGAATTCATTTATTGCATCAACTGCAACAGCCTGGTTCGTGAACCTTATGTTTCTCTCTGTTGGGATACCACTTGAGGTCTTTAAAGAGACATAATGTTATCTCTAATCGCTCTGGCATTACAATCCACAATAACAATTGTTTCCCCTTCCCATTTGCTCTGAGTGCTGGAGAGGTTCGGGCTGCCCAGGGCTGCAGCTTGGCCCCACAGCCAACCAATTAACCTCCCTGGTCACGGATAAGCTCGATAAATAGATAGTGCCCTCAGGAACATTTGGTCTCTGAATTATCTTAAATGAATTCAATGAATGGGAGTGAGCTGGGGAGAGGAGAGGTGAGGGGGATGTGGGCAGGCAGGTCACTTTTTGGCCTCTCCTCCCACCTGCAGTTCAGCACTGGGGAAGGCGAGCGGCGGCCCGCCATCTGGCTGAACGCGGGCATTCATTCCCGAGAGTGGATCTCCCAGGCCACCGCGATCTGGACGGCGAGGAAGGTCATGTCGCCTGGTATTAGCCAAGAATTCTGGTGGGCCCAGGGTGCCCCTGTAGCTTCCCATGTGGCTGGGCCCAGGACATGAGGTGGGAAGGTGTTCTGCCCAGCCCCAAGAGGCTGGGGTTGGGGCTGCTTTTCAGGTTGCAGGAGCAAACAGTCAGAGGTCCTCGGCCAGCCCACTGTGGCTAAGTGACAAAGAATGTGTTCATGGTGGTGAGCAAGCTAGCGAGCAGCAGAGGTGGGCCTGAGACCCTCACCTGCAGTATACCCACGGAGCAAAACTCGGGCGAGGCACCGCGGGCCCTCAGGGATCTCATGCTGTCTCCATCTCCTTCTAGAAAGTCTACTTTAACAAAGCCCATGCCAGAAGAGGAGGGGTGGCACATGTGGGGGATACATTTTCCCTGTCCCTTCATTGGGGTTTCAAATTCCTAAAAACGTGTGATGTGTGTGCCCCTCCTCCTGCAATGAATAAAGGGGGCACCCCAGAACTCATTGCAGTTGCTGTTGTCCCCCCAGGTTTTGAAGGGCTCCAAGGGCTTTTCAGACAGCTGAGCCTCTGAGGGTGGCAGGGAGGCTCCTGAGGGTGGATGCTGTTCTAGTTGGCTGGGCATCTCGGTAAGATACGTGGCCTAGACTAGTGACCCAGCCTGCGGTGGGGCAGCTGACAAGCATGTTGTCTCTGCTTAGATCGTATCTGATTACCGGAAGGATCCAGCTATCACCTCCATCTTGGAGAGAATGGATATCTTCTTGTTGCCTGTGGCCAATCCTGATGGATATGTGTACACTCAAACTAAAGTGAGTAATCCCAAATGGGCTGCACTTGGAGTTAAGACTTTGTTGGATTCCTTGCTTTGCCGTGAGCCTAATTGTCTAAGCTTGGGAAGAACTTCCACAAATGTGCATGTTATAAGCTCCCTTGGGGTTTCATTTCCCAGTCATTCTCAGAGCCAGGAATCACCAGGGAATATTTTTTCTTAGTGAGAATAATTGAATGAACTCTTTATCGTGGGTCTTAACAATTATCAACATTTTACCAATTTTTTTCATCACTTTCTCTCCCACACATTTTTTTCCTGTCATATTTTAAGCAAATCCCAGACATCATGTTATTTCACCCAAAACCACTTTGGCATGCATCTCTAGCTGATGATTAAAAAAACAGCAAAGCCCCATGATACTACTATCTCCTTTAAAAAATTAACGGAAGCTCTTTCATATCATCTAACACCCCCGATTGTTTTAAAAATGTCTTTTAAGAGTCAATTTGTTCAAGTCAGGATCCAACAAGGTCTGCACGCTGCATCTGGTGCAGTGTCTCTGTAGTCTCTTTTGTTCTGCAACAGCACCCACCCCCCGCCTTTTAAAAATGTCATTCATTTGTTGGAGAAACCAAATAATTTGTCCTGTGCAATGTCTCACATTCTGAATTTGGCTGATGGCTTCTTTGTTGTGCCACTTAGTCTGTTCCCTTATCCCCCCGTATTTTCCGTTCCCTGATGGTCAGATCTAGAACTCGGTCGGATTTAGGTGAAGTTTTTAGGCAAGAATGAAACAGAGGCTGTACACTTGCAATTGCATCGATGATCACCGGGGCACATAGTGTCCGTTTGTCCCACTTCTGCCAAAGCCAAAAATTGTTTGATGGGTTCAGGTGGTATCAGACTGGTTCTAGCATATAAATTCCTCATCAGGGTGTTTTAAGGGAGTCCCTCTTTTAGAGCCAGAAGGGAAAACCCTCCTATCTCTGGGGGAGGAGAGGTCACTGCTCGGTCAGTGAAGACTGGAGCCCAGAGGACCCTCCAGGCAGAGCCACAAGCAGCCTGCACCACCTGTGGTGTCTCAGGCCTCTCCTGTGCCCTGACCTGCTTCTGGATGTTTGTTCCTTCCTTGGTGGCTTTTTCAGAACCGATTCTGGAGGAAGACACGGTCCCTAAATCCTGGAAGTCCCTGCATTGGCACCGACGCGAATAGGAATTGGAACGCTAGTTTTGCAGGTAGGTAGCGGGAGATGCTTTGCAAAGCCTGCTCCCCATGGTATAACCTGGTCTACCAGTGCTCTGCGCTGGCCGGGATGGGGCCAGTTTCTCTCTGCTTCCATTGCTGATTCACTGAGAGACTGAGGTGCATCCCTTATGCTCTCTCTGCCTCAGTGTTTTGTCTTTTTTTTTTGAGACAGTCTCGTTCCGTCGCTCTAGCTGGAGTGCGGTGATGTCATCATAGCTCACTACAAGCTCAAATTCCTGGGCTCAAGTGATCCTCCTGCCTCAGCCTTCCAAGTAGCTTGGACTACAGGCATGTGCCACTATGCCTGGCTAATTTTTCTATTTTTTGTAGAGACAAAGAAGTCTTGCTCTTGCTCAGGCTGGTCTTGAACACCTGATCTTAAGTGATCTTCCCACCTCAGCCTCCCAGAGTCCTAGGATTACAGATGTGAGCCACTGTGCCTGTCCTATTTTGTTTTTTAAATTTTATCTTTGTTATTTCGAAAGGGAATGATTCAGTAACTCCTGTCCTCCTGAGAGAATGATGGGGCAAAGCATCTTTACATTGAAATTATACTCTACATTAATATTTTTTTCTTTCTTTTTTCCACTTTTGTTTACTTGGCAAAAAAAACACTAATATTTTTAAAACCAACCTTGTCTTTCACGTACAAACCCAAGGGCCTTCCTTATCCCTGGCCATACCGGCTCTGCCTGGGCTAGTTATGAGCAGCTCGAAGGACTCCTCCTGGTGACTCAGAAGAGAGCAATTAGCACTGTTACCCAAATAGGCAAGGTCGTGCTGTGAAAATTAAACTCCCGCAGTTTACTCTTAGATGTGCAAACATGAACCTCAGCAGCACAGAAAGAGAACGAGAATTGGGCGACCTGGGTTCTGAGTTCCAGATATTAAAAAGCCATCCTTCAAAAAAGTGCCAAGTACTTTCCCGTATATATCGTACTTATTCTTCTCACCTCGTGGTGAATTTTCTTATCTGAAATGAGACAATTGAAGCTCGGAGACAATCTCAAGATCATATGGCTGCTAAGAGTTCAAATCTACACTCACCTTCCTATTCCGAATCCAGACAGTGCTCTTTCGCTATTCCACAACTGAACTGATGTTTTGTTTTGAATGCGCTCCTTTTATGTGCATAGAAATACCAGAAAAACCACCAGGGTGAAATAATGACTGTGGGGAAGGAGCTGATACCAATGTGGGAACTTAGGCCATCAGAGTTGAGCCAGATAGTGTCACAACGCGGGTGGCTTTAGTCACACACACACTTGTGCACACACACGCACGCACACGCACCCAGACACCTCGGGGAGCTATATTGTAGAGTAATACAGAAGGCAATATTTCTAAATACCTGCCAAATAAATAATAGAGAGATTTTAGCCACAACAATAGATTATTTTTGGCAGCACTTGGCCATTAAGATCTGAACCGAGGGAATAAGTTGACACCAGGATAAATGGAGTCATTTTCATTATTTATTGGTATTCATATTAATTATCTAGAACACTTATTAATTACAGCTCATTCTCAAGTATGACATTAATTACTTATGACAACTGCTGCTGGTGTGATACAGTCGTCCATTTAAAGGCGTCCTAATGATTTTCCTCCTGAGCTGTGGCAGATCGACACCTCAGCCTCCCTCTCCGTGCCCTCCCTGCTGTCCCCACACGCCAGGTTCTCAGGGGCCTCTGGCAGGGGCCCGCCCCTTGCCAATGCCTTCAGCCCCTCCTCTGGGTTGAGTGTTCTGCATGTCTGTTTTCTTGCCCTGTCCCCAACAGGAAAGGGAGCCAGTGACAACCCTTGCTCCGAAGTGTACCATGGACCCCACGCCAATTCGGAAGTGGAGGTGAAATCGGTGGTAGATTTCATCCAAAAGCATGGGAATTTCAAATGCTTCATTGACCTGCACAGCTACTCGCAGCTGCTGATGTACCCGTACGGGTACACGGTCAAAAAGGCCCCAGATGCTGACGAGCTGGTGAGTGACAGGCAGTCGCCCCACCAGCCCCGGCCCTGCTGCAGCCCCTGGCACTGCCCCGGTGGTTGTTCTACAGCTTTGTAGGGAAAGTCCAGGGGCCTGGGCAGGTTTCATTAAGGGCCCAGTCTTCTCTCCCTGCCCTTTGGGATGTGCTGGGGACAGGAAGAAGACAGTGCCTCTTGTTTCTGTGCCTACTGTGAGCTCCCAGGACCACACCTGACCCTGTCTTTTCTCCTCTCTTGTCCTTCAGTCCTTCTGACTGAAGTGTGTTGTGGACCCAGTGCTTGCCAAGGACTGTGGTTGGCACTGCAGTGGGCAAGGAGAGGTGCTCCTGGCTCTAATTAAGGAAGAGTTTACAGAGGGTGTAGGCCACAGCCCACGGGTGCTCCGTGTCACGTCCGGTGGCTCACCCTAGAACGTGGAGAGACACTTAGGGGCACACTGGCAGGAGCTGGGCCACATCTGCAGGGTGACTACAGACTACTGCCTCTGTGCTGGTCTGCTTCAATGCACCCCGCTGCCCAGGCCACAGCCAGCCCATAATCCTCCAGGCAGAAGCAGCCACTCCCAGGCTCAGGGCTAGGCGTGGACTGGATCCTGGCCCCCGGCCTTCGGGCAGGCACTCTGTGGAGGGCACAAGCATGCATGGTGATCCTGTCTCCCCTCCACTCTAGAACATTCAGCCCTTTGAGGGTTTTCTCGAACATACTTGGCCTTCCCTCCTGGTCACATATGTGACATCCCCTCCCTCAGAATGGGTGAAAACAGTGGAGCCTTTCCTAGACTTCTAGGGCTTGGCGAGCAGCTGTCCCGGCCCTCGGAGAGCTTGGGCGCCAGCTCTCCAGTCTGCGCTGCGAACCTACAGGCTTCTCCACTCCGTCTTTGCCTTTTTTCCCAAACTGGGGATGTGGCGGGAGAGGGAGTTGGAGGAACCGTGTCACCTCTCTTAGTTCCCAGTCGTGCCTTGGCTCTGGGCAGATGGGAAAGAAGAGACCAGGAGGGAAATCAGGGGAGGGGCCGAGAACCTTCCAAACCATCCCAGTGCAGAGCAGCTGAGGAACGTCAGGCTCCCGGATCCATTCTTTCTTATTCCACGGGTTCTCCTTTCCCAGGACGTGGTGGCCAGGCGTGCGGTCAAGGCTCTGGCTTCCCTGTCAGGCACTGAGTACCAAGTGGGTCCCACCGCCACCACTATCTGTAAGTACTCTGTATTTATTCTTTAGAAAGCGCTTGGAGAGGAACCTTGAAATGGGGCAGGAGGGGACTGCAAGTTAGACTTGCTATGTTGTCGTCTGATTGTTTTTGTGGTGAGTAATGGACTGAACTTATGCCAAGCCTGTGTGCTGATAGCTGTTGCAGGCAGTCGCCTTCCTAAATATCACCACCGCCATCAAGCTATTTATCATGTGCCCAAAATGAGTTAAGTCTTGTCAGCAGAGTCTGCCTTCCCTATTTTGCATTAAAGATCCTGACATAGTTTATCAAAAATCGCTCAAGCTGGCCAGGAGTGGTGGCTCACGCCTGTAATCCTAGCACTCTGGGAGGCCGAGGCGGGTGGATCGTTCTGAGCTCAGGAGTTCGAGACCAGCCTGAGCAAGAGCAAGACCCCGTCTCTACCAAAAATAGAAAGAAATTAATTGGACAGCTAAAAATATATACAGAAAAAAATTAGCCGGGCATGGTGGCACATGGTCTGTAGTCCCAGCTAATTGGGAGGCTGAGACAGTAGGATTGCTTGAGCCCAGGAGTTTGAGGTTGCTGTGAGCTAGGCTGACGCCACGGCACTCGCCCCAGGCAAGAGAGTGAGACTCTGTCTCAAAAAAAAAAAAAAAAATCGCTCAAGCCCATCATTCCAATTTCAGAGGAAACCCGTCTTTGGGTTGGCAGAAGGATGGTGCTGGGAGTGGGGGTGGGGAGATGAGTTAGCCTTGGAGCATATCGAGGGGGCGGCTGGGTTAGGGGGTCCTCCCCACGATGGTTAGCATCTAGCCACAATATCAACCAAGCCCTAGACCTGAACCTGGGCTTCGGGCTCGCTACCCACAGCCTCGTTTTGAGGAAATACCTTTGTTCTGGTTTTTCACGGAAATATTCCCTCTGAGCAATTCACTCAATTGCTGCTGAGATCTTTCCACTTTCCTTATTCTGTGAGTCTGTCTTTAAATGTTCCAGCTGGGAAAAAAAAAAAAAAAACATACTCCAAGACTCCAGTTGTAAATGGGAAATATAAATACAGTCGTGCACCATATGATGGCGTTTTGGTCCACAGACCACATGTACAATGGTGGTCCCATAAGATTATAATATCATATTTTTATTGTACCTTTTCTATGTTTATTTTATTTTATTTTATTTTATTTTATTTTATTTTTTTGAGACAGAGTCTCACTCTCTTGCCTGGGGTGAGTGCCGTGGCGTCAGCCTAGCTCATAGCAACCTCAAACTCCTGGACTCAAGTAATCCTACCGTCTCAGCCTCCCGAGTAGCTGGGACTACAGGCATGTGCCACCATGCCTGGCTAATTTTTTTTCTATATATATTTTTAGCTGTCCAATTAATTTCTTTCTATTTTTGGTAGAGACGGGGTCTCGCTCTTGCTCAGGCTGGTCTCAAACTCCTGAGCTCAGAACGATCCGCCCACCTCGGCCTCCCGGAGTGCTAGGATTACAGGCATGAGCCACCGCGCCCGGCCTCCTTTTCTATGTTTAGATGCACAAATACTTAACACTGTTGCAATTGCCCACAGTATTCAGCCCAGTCACGTGCTGCACAGGTAGCCTAGGAACATAGGCTATATCATACGCCTACATGTGTAGGTGTATGTAAGTCTAGGTGTATGTAAGTCCACTCCATGATGTTCACCCAACCATAAAGTCATTTAAGGATGCATTTCTCAGATCAAATCCCCCTCGTTGAGCAACACATGACGGTATAAACACAGGAATCACAACTGTGATTCTTTAAAAGGTAATTCCCTTGTTTTTCCCTCTAGTGCCTCTTCTATTAATAACGTTCCAGCAGATGAGCCCCCCCGCCGAACCCTGGCAAACTTGCTGATATTTCTTTCCTCTTCATACTGTAACTCACGCCCCTATCCTGCCTGATTCACTCGCACCCGACTTTCCTTCCAGACCTCCTCTTCTAGGAAGACTCTCCATCCACCCCAAGCCCTCCTCTGGCCTGTGACCTCAACAGCTCCCATCTCTGTTTCAGCTGCCACTGAGCTGCATGAAGCAGTTAGCATGATGTTGGTGTTTGTGCTGCTAATTACAGCAACAATCCATTAATTATTCATGGTTTATTGTTATTAGTCTTGTTAAATGAAAACTCTTCAGAGAACACATCAGCAGAGCTTCTCCACCTTCTGCTTAATTAGTCAGAGCTGAGTCAGAGACCAAAGAGAGTTTAAAGAGACTTGGTAGGAACCCTCTGAGGAGGTCCTCTCCAGAGATCTCTGCGGGTCACCGGGGTCCTGGCTCTTGAGTCAAACACCAGTTTAAATAATGGTCATGTTCTGCCACATCAGATGTGTTCTTCTCCCAGCGTGAGCTGTGCCCAAACCAAGAGATACTCATCCGATTCCTCCAACAGAAGAGGAAGGAGGGTCTCCTGAGGGTTGTCCAGGAGACATAGAATTTCCTACCTCTTTCGAGAGCCCATCTTCCGTATTCTTTTTTTTTTTTTTTTTGAGACAGAGTCTTGCTCTGTTGCCCAGGCTAGAGTGCCGTGGCATCAGCCTAGCTCACAGCAACCTCAAACTCCTGGGCTCAAGCGATCCTTCTGCCTCAGCCTCCCAAGTAGCTGGGACTACAGGCATGTGCTACCTTGCCCAGCTAATTTTTTATATATATATTTTTAGTTGTCCAGATCATTTCTTTCTATTTTTTTAGTAGAGATGGGGGTCTCACTCTTGCTCAGGCCGGTCTCGAACTCCTGACCTTGAGCGATCCACCCGCCTCGGCCTCCCAGAGTGCTAGGATTACAGGGCTGAGCCACCATGCCCGGCCCATCTTCTGTATTCTTTATAGAATTGTCTATCCTCCTTGCTTTCCTAAAAGGCAATCAATTTTTGTAGAATATTAATAGCACTCTATCTACCCCCCTGGGTTTTGGCATGTGCTGCATAAATAGTTGGCGTTTGTTCTTCCAAGTGCTCAACCTTTTCTTAGATTAACCATTTTAGATGAAAATAATTCTAAAATGGATTTTGCACTTTCCTGCCTTCTTAGAACATGTAGAAAAGATGTAAGCCCCTTTCTTCATGATTGAGTGGTCTTGTGAACATCAGTTATTACCTCCTAAAGGCCTATTCCACCATATTGGACTCGTTCCATCCCTCTGCTAAATGGTCCCAGCCTGTTTTGTTTCTTTAATTCTTGTGTCTGCTTTTCAAAGTTTTTGTGCCTCCTTTCTCCTGCCAGACTGTCAGTGGTAGCTTGTATGCTTTTAGGCAAACTGCCTCTAGCATCCCTTTCCCCGCCCCTCACTGATTCTGCTCCGCCAAGGGCTTAGAAACAAGTTCTTTGGGCTCATCTAAGTCATGGATACATCGCGTGTATTAAGGATGTTCATGACAGCATTGTTTATAGTTGCTAAAGACACGTGTGGGGGCCAAGGGCAAACTTCCTCTCTCAGGAACAATGGGAAAATAAAAGGACCCATATTCCCATTTAACAGGCATGTTAATAACCTAATGGGTCTGGGTTTTGTCATCAGATGCACCTGGGTCTGTCGTTTTCTGCCTGTGCTTCCTGGGTAAGATAAAATACCCATTCTGAGCCTGGATTTCCTCATCTGTGAAACGTGGACAATAAAACCCACCTCACTGGGTTCTTAAAGATGATGAGGTCATAAATGTAAAGTTTTTAGTGTCATGACTGGCTCACGGCAGATGCTCAGTAAATAATAGCTGCTACTCTCTGCACTCTCAGCCAGTTTTTGCTCCGGTCCGGTTTGACTGGAAAGAAGCCAGTAAGTAGGCCTCTTGCCTTTCTCCAGCCTTCTGGCAAAGGGACGTCCCAAGGGCTGTGCTTCCTTCTCTCCGTGTATCTGTTATCACTTGCGATGTGAAAAAAAATCCCAAAACTTAGCAGCTTAAAACAATAAACATTTATTTTCTTACACAGTTTCCGTGGGGCAGGAATTCAAAAGCAGCACAGCTGGGTGGCTCTGGCTCGCGATCTCGCACGAGGGTGCAGTCAGGACGTCTTCCAGGGCTGCAGTCGGCCCAAGGCCTGCCTGGGCTGGGGGTCACGGGGGTGCTGCTCCAGGACGGCCCATCTGGGTGCCTGGAGAGTCGGTGCTGATTACTGACAGGGGCCTCAGTCCCTCACTACAGGGACTTCTGTATAGGGTGCTTGAGTGTCCTTACAGCATGACAGCTGGCTTTTCCAGAGTGAGCCATCCAAGAGAGAGCAAGGAAGCCACCATATCTTTTACCACCCGGCCTTGACGGTCACAACACCTTCATTTCCGCAACATAGTTAGTTATGCAGGTAGGGTCAGCGCTATTCAATGCAGGAGAGGACCACACAAGCATGCAACTTCTAGGACACAAGGATCATTGGGGCTATCTTGGAGGCTGCCTGCTACACTCTATCTCTGTAGGGACTGGTTTTGAGTGACCTATAGGACTGGACACAGTGAGTTAGTGACAAGGTGGGGACAAGGATTTCAGATCTCTTGGTTTGAGGCTGCGCAGACCCTCACGGTGCAGGATGGCCTGAGATGATGTTTTTGTGTCCTACCCCTGTGACTTGCAGAAAGAACTCTGAAACCTTAAGGAGCCCCAGGCAGGCGGAGGTCCTGTGTCTTCCCATCTAAGCCTGCAGGGAACTGGGCTTCAAGAGTGTTTTCTCTTCTGGCTTACAGATCCAGCCAGTGGGAGCGGCCCCGACTGGGCATATGACAACGGCATCAAGTACGCATTCACGTTTGAGTTGAGAGATATGGGGCACTACGGCTTCCTCCTGCCGGCCAGCCAGATCATCCCCACCGCGGAGGAGACCTGGCTGGGACTGAGGACCATCATGGAGCACGTGCGGGACCACCTCTACTAGGCGAGGACCACGCTTTGTCTGCATTTATTTGTACCCCTATGCGTGTGCACACACCGAGGCCAGCGTCAAAGGAGCTCATTCCTTCCCGAGTGAGTCAGAGCCCTCTGGGGTTGCAGAGTTCACAGGCCTGCGCCTCTCCAGCCCGCGCCCTGGAGTCGTGCGTCCTGGCGGTGTCCCTGTGCCAGGTGCTGGGCCAGCTGCTGGATTTTGGTGCTGCTGAGCCTTTTGTCTGCCTCTCCTTCCACACGGCGGGCTGGGCGGCCACACCGAGGGTCATCCCTTCCCGGGGAGCATGTCTCTACCTCATTTTTAGGACAGAGAAACAGCTGAGATGGTTCTGTAGCCAAACCCCACGGGACATACAGTGGGAGGCAATGCTTGTCTTTGGTGGATCTGAAAGATAATGCAGAACTTCCTTTAATTTTTCTCACTCCTTTCGGAATATGGTTTTCTTTGAGCAATGAATCCTGTGGGGTCATCAGTATAGGTCTCTTCCTCCGGGCTGCTTTCTTTTTAGTCTGAATACAAAATGGAGGATCACTCCCCACCACTGGGCTAAGAATTTCTAGATACCGCAGTTCTTAGCCTTTTCGTCCCTTTATTACTCAGCATCACTGGGATGGCAGGGGGGGATCTGTGTGCCTCTAGGCACTGCTCACCCAGGAAGGCTGGACGAAGAAGTGATCGCAGTCTCAGGATGGCTAAATTAGCCCCATCTGTCCTGAGGGTCTCACCTCCTCTCTGCCTTTTGAACTCACTTCAAAGATCTTGCCCTCACCCTCCAGGTCCTAAATCATTCCCCTGGTCTGGATAATCTCACCGCCTCGGCGCATTCCTGTTTGTGCTCTGGTGTGCCTACCCGTGTTTGCTTCTCCCGGGCGTGTGTGCGCACGTGCACATGTGTGTGTTTAAAGTTGTCGTCTTCTATTGTGTATCCCAGACCATGAGCACCTAAGTGGAGCAAGAATCCATCAGTCGGATGCCTCTTGTTCCATTTCTCTTCTGTATGCACCATCTGTCCTCTTTTGGGTTTTTTTTTTTTTTTGGTTTTGTTTTGTTTTTGTTTTTTTTGCTTTTTCTTTTCAAACATGTCTGTAAATCTTCACCTTCTGCCTAGGATTTGGGCAGCATCTGTTGTGTACTCAGAAGCCAACAAATATTCAGTGTGAGTCTCACGATCATCTCCTATCCTTCCCCTTCACCTGAATGGAACCAAGCCATGGTTTTGAATAAACAGCTCTTCATAATGTCAGAAGTTGATTTTAATCCCTGTCCGTACCGCAGGGCACGTAGGAGGGCCTTCCTCACCAGGCCGAGAGGCCTCCAGGGCAATGTTCCCCGGGTGATCTCACTCTGGTCCTGGGGCTAGTTCTTCATTTTTCAGCTTAGAAGCTTGATATTCCCAGTGTCCGTGTTGATTAGACTTGGGGATGCTGACTCACGCCTACAGAGCTCAGATGAGGCTAGACAATCAGAATATGAATTTATTAATTTACATCATGGCACGTAACTGTGTGGTAGATTGGATCCTCACGTCGGCCTGAACAGTACACTCTCTCCCTGTAGGCAAGATACATGGGAAGCCAAATTATAATCAGGTGGTTGCTTAGCAAGCAGGCGTCAGTGCAAGGAAAGTTAATTAAAGTCTATGATTAGAATTTTTAATAACACCCAGCTCTAATAGCATGATATATCCACTTCTATAACCAGAAAACACCTGCCAGCCAGCCAGCTGGTCATTGTGCCGGCTAGTCAGGGCTCCGGGGAGAGGACAGGCATCGGAGGGCATGATGGTGCTTGCCTCTGTGACTTGTCTGTCACCTGGCCCCCTCACATTGAGATTATCCTTCCGATTCTGTAAGGGGAAGATTCCTTAAACAGGACATAAAATCCATAAAAAAAAAAGACTGATACCTGTGACCATAAGAAAATTAAGAATTTTTATTCATAAAAAGATGCCTTATAGAAAGTGAGAAAACAAGTTAAAGGCTAGGCGAAGATATTAACAATATTCATAATTCGTAATACACACAACAGACAAAGGATGTGTGAAGAACTTCCACAAATCAATAAGGAAAGCACAAAGAACCTGATAGGAAAATGGGCCAAGGTATGAGCAAGCATTTCTTAGAAGAGGAAGTAGGAATGTCTGATAAACACATGAAAGAATGATTAGTGATTGAGGACATGCAAATCAAGACTGCAATGAGATGCTAATTTATACTCATTCAGTTTACAAAAATCAAAAAGTTGAAGAGGATGTGGGTGGCTGGGTCTCTGATTCATTATTGCTGGGCAGGTGAATCAGTAAAAGCACTTTGGAAAACAGTTTGACATTATCTTCCGAATTTCATACCTTATGATTCAGCTATTCCACCCACACATAAACCTAAGAAATTCTTGCAATTATACCACAGGACATAGGAGACTGTTCATAACAACACTTATAAAATAGTGAAAACCTAAAAACAATTTAAAAGACCATCAGTGGGAGAATGGGTGAATAAAGTATGGTATAGTCACATACTAAAATATGACAGTCAAAACAAAATTTAGTATGATTTCCTTTCTAGAAAGCTCCAAATAACTGAAAAAAATATATGTTATACATATGTACTTTTAAGGAAGACATACCAATTTTGATAAAACTATATAAAAAGGGAAGCAAGACATAGTGGCCATACCTAGACCCCCTCCTCTTGATCAAGCGCATGGATCCCCAGCAGCTGTGCGTGTTGGCTATGGAGGGTCCAGGCTTCATCCCTCTCCAGAAAATTGCCCTTGGCCAATGGGGGCTGCCTCACCCAGGAGGCTGTGCACGTGTTTTCCCTTATGCTGCCTCCCCTCATGTCAGCCCATGACAGACTGGCTCAGGGCTACAAATAGCTCTTTGCCTCAAGGTGGGATCCATGCTTTGGTACAACGAATGCTCCAGAGCTCCCTGTGATGTCAGGCCAAAGCCAGACTCCAGGATGATTCAGGTAAGTCTTGCTTTTTTTGCTGGCCCACCCTGTTTCCCTCACTGTCTTGAGACCACTCCCGAGTGTATCCCTTGCATAAGAATCTCCATCTTAGGCTCTGCTTCCAGGGAGATGAACTTAAGACAACAGGAAATGAAGGACGTGGGATTCTGAGTGCTGATTCTCTCGGATGGGGAGAGGCAGAGGATGAGAAGAAGACAGTGTGCTATGATTGGATGAAGGATCCTAGCTTTTGTCTTAGCTTCCGTTTTCTCAGGTGTTTATTGTATGATTTTTTTTAAAACCTAATTTAAATAGCTAAATAAATAATGAAAAGAGGCTATGCGTGGATCAACACGGGCGTGCTGTTAACCAAGAATTAGGATCAATCTATTTCTGTGGATCCGAAATCCAATTTTGAAAATGTTTATAAGGATACAAATTTTAATAAAAAATTTTACTATTCGACATGCATTTATTGAGTACCTACTGTGCACCAGAGACAGTTTTAGAGGCTGGCAATGCAATAGCAAAGAGGATAAAATCTCTTCTTGCGTGAAATTTCATTGTAGTTGGACAGACAGGAAGTTCTTAAGTAAACAACTAAATTAAAAAGTGAATTTGAGGCGGGGCGCAGTGGCTCACGCCTGTAATCCTAGCACTCTGGGAGGCCGAGGTGGGTGGATCGCTCAAGGTCAGGAGTTCGAGACCAGCCTGAGCAAGAGCGAGATCCTGTCTCTACTAAAAAATAGAAAGAAATGATCTGGACAACTAAAAATATATATAGAAAAAATTAGCCGGGCATGGTGGCACATGCCTGTAGTCCCAGCTACTCGGGAGGCTGAGGCAGAAGGATTGCTTGAGCCCAGGAGTTTGAGGT
>RJWJ010000752.1:103382-122573 GCA_004363605.1 Indri indri
TGTCACCCAGGCTAGAGTGCCATGGTGTCACCATAGCTCACTGCAACCTCAAACTTCTGAGCTCAAGTGATCCTCTTGCCTCAGCCTCCCAGAGTGCTAGGATTACTGGTGTGAGCCACTGTGCCCAGCTGAAATTATTCTTAACTTTATTCTTTATGTTCTTTGTATACTTCCCCAAGCCATGTGAAAAAGGTGGGCTAGATTTTATTATCCACATGTTATAGATGGAACATCTCCAGAGCAGTATGTTTTTGCCCAAGATGAAATGAATATGTTCTCTTCTCTAAGTGAAGACCCCACTGAAAACGAGAAAACTTGAGCCATAAACATGCATGGACACAACTGGAATTTCTGAAACACATTTAAGTTTGAAAGCTTTCATACCTCATCAAATCAGTCTCCATGGAATTTTCCACCAAGAAGATGTCAGTGAGGATGGAAAAGGGATAATCTATCAATGATGGGAAAAAGTGTTTTGAGTTCTTTTTTGCAGTTCTGGGAGCCATCTCCAGGTGTCATACTACTGGATCCTCTTGGGGACCAAAAGAAAACTTCTGTGAAGTAGCTGCCACGGTGAGGGGTATAGTTCGTGGCTGTGGATGGGATTAGCTGGCATCCATGGCTGCTCACTCGAAACCAGAGCCACTCATCGACCTGCAGCCACCTAGGGGCCAGCGAGCAGATCACATCCACTTCTGTCTTCTGTGTCACAGACAGTGGGGAGCGGTGGAACGTTCTAACTCCTTCACTGCCCCATGTTACCCTGGGCTATGAGGCACCCTCTGGGATCCTCAGTTTTATTTATTTATTTATTTATGTATTTATTTATTTATGAGGTGGGGGTCTCGCTATGTTGTCTAAGCTGGTCTCAAACTCCTGGGCTCAAGCAATCCTCCTGCCTCAACCTCCCAAATAGCTGGGATTACAGGCACACACCACCATGCCCATCCTGTTTCCCATCTTTAAAATGAAAATAATAGTTTCTGCAGTGACTTATCAAGAGAATTAAATAAGCTAACATGTTAAGGTACCTAGTGCTTAACCTGGCAGTAGAAGCTCTCGGTATGTGTTAGAATTATTCTCACTGAATGGTGGAAATTTCTTTATGAATCAGGTCCTTGGCATTTTCCTTAAGTGGGAGAATTATTTGCTTTAGATTTTTCATGAGACTCAATAACAAAGGCCTCAATAATGCACAGAAAAATACCAGTTGGATGGTAAGTCATTTTCGGTATTATTTGGGTTTTGAAATATTGTGGTTCTTTCTCTGGGACCTTTCCCATGTGATATAGATATTGATGCCCCTTTATTAGATCAAGACAGAGAACCATGGCCTGAAGCCTTCATAAGTCCAGCTTCCAAGCACATCTATGTCAAACATATAGGGTCGCCTCTGAGTTTTACAGGTCCTGGGAAGGGTATGTTCCAACTCTGGAATGTCCTATGTAGATCACACTTCTTTTATGTTAGTATATAAAGACCAACTATGCAGAATCATTTTTATCATTATCATCATCATCCTTATCTTTCTGTTTGGTGAATTCTGGAATTTTGCCAACCCAGGCAGCTTGTAAAATAAATTCTCTCTGCTATTTATGTTGAGCCTTAAATCATGAACACCAGCTGTTTCTTGTAGTTGAAGTAAAGCTCCAGGTGTATTGGGGGCATCCAGGGAGCACAGGCAGTTTTTTCCTCCTCTAGAATATATGGGTTCAGCTGGCAAATTTGCTCCTTTATTATAGAAAGTGAATCTCATGCTTTTTTGTATCTCCTATAAGGCTTAGCGCAGCAGCTAGTAAATATTTGTTGATTGATTTGCTGCAGGGCAGCCAGTTAACAATCGCACAAGCCATAGTCTCAACAAGTTAGGGCAGCCGGAAAAGAGCGCTTTTTCCAACACATATTATCAGAGGAATTCTGGAAAATAGATTGGAATGCACGTCCCTAAGTTATAAGAGAGACGAAGCATAAATTAAACATTTAAAGTTAAGGAAGTCTTGATATTGGTTAAATTGCTTGCAGTTTTGTAATGATTTATAATTTTAAAATGCTTTGTAGATATTGGATAATTAAATTATCACAACCACCTGGTGATATAGGCAGGCTGGGTATTATTGTCCCTGTTTAGTTGATGAGGAATCAAAGTGTTAAGGAGGCAAGGTAACATGCCCAGACGTACGTAGATGGAAACGGGGAAGCAGATTCTCAAGACCAGCTCTACAGATTGTTGCTAAGGTAACACAGAGGCAGGAGGTGTTTTGGTGATATTGGTGTTGATTTTGAATGCCTTGAAAATGCACGTAGTTCCTGCAGTACCTCCGGTCTCACACTCTTGTGTTCTCTGCCTGGCCCCTGAAATCTTTGAGTTCCAGTTGTGCAGTCATGAGAAGGAATTTAAGGAGGAAACAGGAGCCAGGTCTGCCTCCCTGGCTGCCATTGTTGGCTGAAGAAATACACTGGTTGAGGAACATCATGTTGTTCCTGTAGGTCCTCCTCTGGGCTTGGGATTGCCATCCAGGGAGAATTATGGGTAATGTTTTAATAAGAAACATCTGGAATGAGCTCAAGACTGTATTTCCACCCTTTAGGGATTTTATGTCTTTTCATGAGGATTCACAGCCCATGGAATCACCTACCCCTGTAACTATTAGCCTCTTACAACCTTGGATGACAAAATGTGCACTTCTCTCCACAAGCAAATAGATGCAATCTGTTTGAGTATTTAAACAATTTGGCCTAGGCTTAGAAAACTATTAACCTGGGTTTGGGGCTTATAAGCTCTTCAAGGGCAGAGCCAAGAATTTATTTATTTTGGGTCCCTAGCACCTAAACATGTAATGGTGCATCATAAAGATGTATTGAATGGATACCTGCAACGGCATCAATTCCACACCGGATTCCAGAGAAGCCTGGTGTATTCTTTCCATTTAGCTAACTGGCTGCAGCAGTCTTCCTCCCTCAGCTCTGAGTACCTTGCCATGGCATTGTCCTTCCTGATGGATGAGGGAAACACAGACGTCAGGGGAAGCAAAGACCTTCTGTTCTAATTTCAGCAAATCTGTATTAGAAAACTCAGAGAAACCAGGCTCGGTGGGAAAGGATGACCTGTCTCATCACTGCGAAGTGGTATTTCTAAAATGCTTCCAGAGGCAGCTGGTGGGTGGACAGGTTAGGAGACATGTCAAAAAAGAAGGCACCAAATTGGGCGCAGTGGCTCACGCCTGTAATCCTAGCACCCTGGGAGGCCGAGGTGGGAGGATTGCTTGAGCTCAGGAGTTCGAGATCAGCCTAAGCAAGAGAGAGACCCCATCTCTATAAAAAATAGCAAAATTAGCCGGGCATGGTGGCGCGTGCCTGTAGTCCCAGCTACTTGGGAGGCTGAAGCAGGAGGATCGTTTGTGCCCAGGAGTTTGAGGTTGCAGTGAGCCAGGCTGATGCCACGGCACTCTAGCTCAGGCGACAGAGCAAGACTCTGTTTCAAAAAAACAAAAAACAAAAACGAACTATACCTATTCATATCATAATCAATCTGAAAAAAAAAAAAAAAAAGACAGAGTCTTGAAAGAAGCCAGAGGGGAAAACCACTACATACACAGAAACAAGAATAAGAATTATAACAGAGTTCTTATCAAAAACTATACACGCAAGTAGAGAGTGGAGTGAAATATTTAAAGTGTTGAAAGAAAAAAACCACCAACCTAGAATTCTATATCCAGTGACATTATCCTTCAAGAGTGAAGGAGAAATAATTCCTCAGACAAACAAAAACTGAGGAAATTCATCACCAGCAGACCTGCTCTGCAAGAAATATTTAAAAAAGTGCTTTGATGACTAGGAAAATGATACAGATCAGAAATCCAGATCTACGTAAAGATAGAGAAAGAGAAAGAATAAATGAATGTACAATAAAATATTTTATTTTTTCTTATTCTTCATTGATCTAAAAGATAACTATTTAAAGCAATACTAATAACAATGTAATGTGTGATTATAGCACATGGATAAGTGAAATAAATTTCAGCAGCGTCACAAGGGGCAGGAGAAAGGAATTGGGAAGATTCCATTACAAGGTACCTGCACTACGTGTGAAGTGGTGTGGTGTTATCTGAAGGTGGACTTAGATCAAAAATGTATTGCAAACTCTAGGGCAACTACTAGGATGATTTTTAAAAGACGTATCCTTGACATGCTAAGAAAGAAGATAAAATGGAATTATGCTCAGTTGAAACCAGAGAAGGAAGGACAAGAGGGCAAACAAAAGAAACAAAGAACAGGTGTAATAGACAGAGAGCAGTTATCAACATGGTAGTTATTACTCCAACTATATTCATAATAAATTTAAATACAAATGGCCTAAATACACCAATTAAAAGAGATTATCATAGTGGATTAAAAAACAAGACTCAGGCATATACTGCCTATAAGAAACCCACTTTTTATGTATGTATGTATGTATGTAGAGACAGAATCTCACTCTGTTGCCCTGGGTAGAGTGCCCTCATCGTAGCTCATTGCAACTTCAAATTCCTGGGCTCAAGTGATTCTTAGCTGGGTGCCATGACACATGGCTAATTTTTTTATTTTTAGTAGAGATGGAGTCTCACTCTTGCTCAGGCTGGTCTTGCACTCCTGAGCTCAAACAATCCTCCTACCTCGGCCTCCCAGAGTGCTAGGATTACAGGTGTGAGCCACCTCGCTTGGCCAGAAACCCTCTTTAAATATAAAGACTCACATATGTTAAAAAGAAGGGGTGGAGAAAGCTATTTCAGGCTAATGCTAATCAAAAGAAAGTTGTAGTAGTTCTCTTAATTTCAAACAAAGCAGACTTAAGAAATAGGAAGATTATCAGGGGTAAAGAGGTGCATTACATAACGATAAAGAGTTTAATTCTCGCAGAAGCTGTAGCAATCCTTAACACGTATGCACCTAACAACAGAGTGTCACAGTCAATGAGGCAAAAACTGGTAGAACTGCAAGGAGAAAAAGACAAATCCAGTGTTCTAATTGGAGACTGAAAAACCTCCCTTTCAGTAATTTATACGTGAAGCAGGCAGAAAATCAGTAAGAATATAGTTGACCTGAAAAGCACCATCAATCAACTTGATCTAATTGGCATGTATAGACTACTCCATCCAACAATAAAATACACATTCTTCTCAAGCTCACATGGAATATTCACTAAGACAGACCACATTCTGGGCCATAGAAGAATCTTGACAAATTTAAAAGTACAGAAATCATAAAAGCCTTCAGGTTCTCAATGCTCAGGATTCCTCTCCTGTAATTCAACATACGGCCTGTGCAAGTGTCACCTGGCCCTCTTTGTGTCGTCCTGTGGAAAATGGGGCTCAGAGAACAGTCACAAATGCTGATATCGCCATGAGTCATAAAGTTCTTTGTCTCTGATCCAGGACTTTTGTGTCTTCTGCTGACACCCATGAAACTGTGGCAGACTAACTTGTTAGCTTGTAAGTAAGGTAAAATCTCCAAGTCTTCACAGTTCTTGACTATATCTCTTATAGTTTTATTTTTTTCCTTCCCAAGTGAACACCCAGATAGGTACCTGGGTTAATCTGATGAATGTCCGAGTGAGGCTAATGATTAGCTTCCAGCATGTTTATTTTCACATTTATGTCAGTCACAGCAAGTTTATCTCAACTGTTTAATCACTGGCACTAATAATTTCAGTTTTCAATTTTCCACTAGTTTTCACAAAACATGGGAAAAACATGCACAAACGCTGCTATTTAGATGAAGACAAGTGAGGTGAGGTGCTGAATTAGCAGGCTGCACCCTGCCCCCCACTTGCTGTCCTTTTTTGCACAAAAGACAGCTGTTGTACAAGAGACTGAATTCGGCATATGCAGGGAATGTTACTTTGTAATTTATGTTAGTCAAGCTCAGGGCGAAGGCAACATGGACCCAGCAGTAGCTGGCAAATTCTTGATCCCAAAGGCCTGTCTTGGGGGAAGATGGTTCTGACTCTATGTAACAAAAAGGAGCAGCAAAAATTCAAAATCCCAAGCAGAGACTAGGTTCCATGTCATAATAACATTGATTTCAAAGATACTGAAATTCTCTAATATCTATCAATATTGATTTAAATACATTTTAACTTAAAAAATGAACTGGGAGTGGTGGCTCACTAATGCTAATCCTAGTATTCTGGGCGGCCGGGGCAGGAGGATCGCTTGAGGCCAGGAGTTCGAGACCAACCTGGGCAATAGTGAGATCCCATCTCTATGACAAAAGTTTTTAAAAAATTAGCTTGGCATAGCGGCACACACCTATAGTCCCACCTACTGAGGAGGCTGAGGCAGGAGGATCGCTTGAGCCCAGGAGTCTGAGGTTGCTGTGAGCTATGACAGAACCACTGCACTCCAGCTTCAGTGACTGAGTGAGACTCTGTCTCTAAAATAATAAATAAAATAAAATAAAAATGCGCCTGTAATCCTAGCACTCTGGGAGGCCAAGGCGTGTGGATTGTTTGAGCTCAGGAGTTTGAGACCAGCCTGAGCAAGGGCGAGACCACGTCTCTGTTAAAAATAGAAAGAAATTACTTGGACAGCTAAAAATATATAGAAAAAATTAGCCAGGCATGGTGGTGCATGCCTGTAGCCCCAGCTACTCGGGAGGCTGAGGCAGGAGGATCGCTTGAGCCCAGGAGTTTGAGGTTGCTGTGAGCTAGGCTGACGCCATGGTACTCTAGCCCGGGCAACAAAGTGAGACTCTGTCTCAAAAAATAAAATAAAATAAAATAAAAATGTAAAAAATAAAAAATCAGATTCTGCCACCCAATGCTATGTGAGAGAAGAGGTACTTAGTTCTAGATACAAAGACACAACAGTGTGAAGCTTTTCAAAATAAACTGAAGTGAGAAGTGTAGGCCAGCCTTCTTCTGACTGTTTTCATCTTGTACCCTTATAATTAAAAAAAAAATTTAGCATGTCACACCCACCCTATGCAATTATAGGTTTATAAATTCTGTAAAAATGCCATTGTACCCACATTATGTATTTTATAAAACATAAACAAAAATATAGATAGAAAAGAATGAGATAAAAATATAGCATAGAAGTCTTAACAATTTCGTTTTCCCCCAGTAGGAATGAATGCCTCACTTTGGAAATCGTTGGATTTGGTTGAAGAATTGCATCTAACTCTTGTCTCTGATTTACCTGAAACTCTCTAATAGTTTTGAAAAGTGTCGTAAATGAAGGCCACCCCTTTAACTAGACCTGGGTGGGCAGACTACAGCTTGCAGATCACATGTAGCCTCACAGCCCGCAGGCTAGGAATGTTTTTCACAATTTTAAATGTAAAAAAGGACTCTTTGGTGAGAACAGTTTTTTTTTTCTTACCTAAAATATTTATTCTTTGGCCCTTTCCAGAAAGAATTTGCTGGCCTCGGAACAGGGAAAATGTGTGGGTCACCTTTGCTCTTCCTCCATAGCCACAGGGCCTTTGAAAACTCCTCACAGGGCCGTACAGGTGGCTCTCCGGCCCAAGGGGCTGGCCCTGGCTGCAGCTGCACCCCTTGGCTCGTAGGTGCCTTTTTTCTCGGAACAAGAAATGACTTCTCGGTGGTGGCTGCCAACGCAGTGTCTCGGTGGGAGCAGGCCCAAAGCCTATGCTCATGGGCACCCCGTGGTAGTCATTAGCTGGTCCTGGATGGCCAGACCCCTAGCCACAGGATGGCAAGGGCTGTGGGACTCGAGACTGGGCATGTCACTGGGCAGCACTCCCCCTCGCCCCCCCCCTCCCCCGACTGGAAGGTTGGCGGCTCCCTTGGTGGGCGGACAGACCAATGTGGAAGGGCGGGTGTAGTACAGTTGAGAGGAGGCCAGATGGGTGCCCAGGTGGAGGCAGCAGCTGGCAGATGGTGACCCAAGGGCCTGTCATCCGCTGCTGGACCTACGTTTGGGGAGAGAAGTCAGTCCAGAGGGAGGGAAGGCGAGAACCTGGGGTGGGAGGCTTGCCCTTAAGGATGACACCAGGAGAGCTGCCTGGCTGTGGTGGGTGAGCCTGGGGCCCAGTAACTGAAAATGGGGCGCAGGGAGCAGGACAGAGGCAAAGCTGAGTGGAACAGCAAGAGTGAAGGCCTAGGGTGTGAGGGTTTGCTCCCTAAGCTTCGGGGAGTCATTCAAATGACTGAATCGACCCATCCATCCACAAACAGGTCCTGGGCAGTGGCCGGGGCTATTCACAGGCTTCCTTGAGTCACCCAAATGAATGTGACACCGCCCCAGCCCATGAGAAGTTTGTTTCATGTTAGCAGATCCCTGTAAAGAATTAGAATCCACAGTGCGTGATGGCAGGGGGAGGCACAGGCAGGTTTGGCTAAGCCGGGGAGATGTGGCCAGCTGGCTATGGCTTCTGACCATATCGGGGGGTGGCCCCAGGGTGGGATTTTTGAATGAGGAAGTAGAGTTAGAACCTCTAATCTAGAGTGGCATTCACCTACCTTTGTGGCGGGTCTTTGTTTTCTTGGATTTTCAATACTCAGTTTCCTGAAATCACCTGCTTGGCCTATTTCTGGAAGATGGGATAAGCCTGTTTTCTGTAAATTAAATCACACTTGAGGGTACTGGGGGAGCACCCATTTTAAGAAACAGGGGTAAATCCTCTTGCTAATCAAGGAATCCTTTTAGAATGTGAATGATGACATTCTGTTGTTCTGTTTTTAAAGATTATGCTTGATGTATTTATTTCCATAAAGCACTCAAAGGGGAGTTTTGGCGATTAAACATAATTTAGTTTGGGAGTTTTATTTGCGAATGTTGGATCGCTGGAGACCCTCAGGGTGGTCCCTAGCAGACATGGGAATTAATACCTTTAATGGGGAAGGGATTCAGGGCAAGAATTGGGTTTCCTGCAACATGCCCACCACACTCGGGCTGGTTAACTCCTCTACCTCTTACCTAGCTCAGCTCGAATGCCACTGTTTGTCTGTTTTTACCTTTAATTTTTTTGTGTGTGGTAAAACATACATAACATAAAATTTACCATTCTAATTGTCTTAAGTGTATAGTTCAGTGGCATTAAGTATATCTACATTGTCATGCAACCATCACCACCACCCACCTCCAGGACTTAATTTTATTTTCCCAAACTGAAATTCTGTCTTCATTAAGCAGTAACTTCCCATTTGCCCCTTCCTCCTGGCCCCTGGCAGCCACCATTCTACTTTCTGTGTCTATGAATTTGACTACTCTAGTTATCGAATGCCACTTTTTAAGCTTAACTTTTAAAAAATATTTTTTTATATATTTACTTTTTAGAGAAAAGGTCTTGCTCTGTTACTCAGGCTGGAGTGCAGTGGTGCAATCTTAGCTCACTGTAACCTTGAACTCCTGGGCTCAAGCGATCCTGCTGCCTCAGCCTCCTGAGTAGCTGGGACTATAAGTGCATACCACCACATCTGGACAATTTTTAAGTTTTTTGTAGAGATGAGGTCTTGCTATGTTGCCCAGGCTGGTCTCGAACTCGTGTCCTCAAGTGATCCTCTAGCCTCAGCCTCCCAAAGTGCTGGGATTATAGGTGTGAGCCACTGCATACCAGTTATAAAGTACATTGTTTGAAGAGTCAAATAGTTCTACAAGACTTGTTATAAAAATCAGCAGAGTCCTGCCCCTCGATGCTTCTTCCCAGGCCTTGCTGTTCAGAAACAACCATGTCAAGTGCTTTTAGCCTTGGTGTTCACATTTATACCTAGATACCTAGATAAAGTGCTTATACTGCTATTTCCTGATTTTTCAGTTTCAGGCATTTTCTGTTGATTTCTCACTAAGAAAAATAAGAAATTAACTTGCCCATATTTCCTTTAAAATATGTTTTATATTGTGAAATATCTCATGCAAAACCCTGTATATAAAACTTCCATGTCTTGTTAAAAATACAATAAACCACTCTGGGAGGCCGAGGTGAGTGGATCACTCAAGGTCAGGAGTTCGAGACCAGCCTGAGCAAGAGCGAGACCTTGTCTCTAATAGGAATAGAAAGAAATTATCTGGACAACTAAAAATGTATATATAGAAAGGGTTGGCTGGGCATGGTGGCGCATCCTGTAGTCCCAGCTACTTGGGAGGCTGAAGCAGGAGGATTGCTTGAGCGCACGAGTTTGAGGTTGCTGTGAGCTAGGCTGATGCCACGGCACTCTAGCCAGGGCAACAGAGCCAGACTCTGTCTCAAAAAAAAAAAAAAAAAAATACAATTAACACTCTGACCCACCAATCAGCTTAAGAACATAAATACAACCTTACCAGAGCAGCCTGCCCGGGCCACTCAAATGTACTCCCCTCCCTTCCCTTCCCTTCTCCAGGCAAAACCACTAATCTGCACTAATCATTTTCTTCCTTTTTCTTATAATTATCGCACATGTACATACTCCTAAGCAAGGTATTGTTTTGTGAGCATGTGTAAATGGAAACATACGATATGTATCCTGACTTGGCTTCTTTCAATCGACATCACGTTTTTAAGGTTTGTCCTTGTGGATGCACAGATGCAGTTGATTCATTTTCTCTGCTCCATTGTATTCTGTTGCGTGACCACATCTCCACTTATTTATCCAATCTTGTACCTTGCACAAGAGTTTTTCTAGGGCATGTAGCTAGGAGTGGAACTGTCACAGCGTAGGGTGTGCAATACATTTTCAGCTTTGCTAGGTAACAGCTGTTTTCTGAAGTGATTTCACCAAGCTCCCCTAGAAGTGGATGAGAGATTGTATTGCCCCACATCCTTGCCAACTCTTGGTATTGACTGATTTTTCAAACTTTTGCCAGGTCGGTGGAGTGATATAGTAATTTCATTGTGATTTTAATTTGCTTTTCCCTGATCACTAATTTTCATCTATTTATAGATGATTTGAGAGTCCTCTTCTGTGAAATGGCCTTTTAAGTTTTTTGCCCATTAAAAAAAATTGATTCACAGATGTTCTTTATATATTCTGGATATTAATTCTTTACCAGTTTTAAGTGTTGCAAATATGTCCTCTCAGTTTGAAGTCAGCTTTCTATTATGAGTCAAAATCTTAAGAACGGAAGATCTTAATTTTTTTTTTTTTTTTTTTTTTTTTTTGAGACAGAGTCTCACTCTCTTGCCTGGGGCGAGTGCCGTGGCGTCAGCCTAGCTCACAGCAACCTCAAACTCCTGGGCTCGAGCAATCCTACTGTCTCAGTCTCCCCAGAAGCTGGGACTACAGGCATGCGCCACCATGCCCAGCTGATTTTTTCTATATATATTTTTAGCTGTCCGATTAATTTCTTTCTATTTTTGGTAGAGACGGGGTCTCACTCTTGCTCAGGCTGGTCTCGAACTCCTGAGCTCAGGACGATCCGCCCGCCTCGGCCTCCCAGAGTGCTAGGATTACAGGCGTGAGCCACCGCGCCCGGCCGGAAGATCTTAATTTTAATGTAGTAGATTTTTATCCATCTTTTCCTTTATGGTAATCTTTATGGGGTTTTTTTTTTTTTTTTTTTGGCCTTTTTTATCTTGTTTAGAAAAATTATTCCCTACCCTAATGTCATAAAAATATCTTCTATATTACCATCTAAGCATGTTAGAGTTTTGCCTTTTACATTTAAGAATTTTAATCTACATGGGATTGATTTTTAAAGGTGGTGTGATAGGAATTGAATTTAATTTTCCCATATAGATCTATAATTTTCCCAGCAACGCTTATTGAATAGTCTGCCTGTTCCACATTGATCTGCCATGCCAAGTCTACAAACAAATGAAGTTTCCAAATATGCTTGGGTTTGATTCTGTGCTATGTTCCATTTGCCTATCTGTGCCAATACCACATTGTCTCAATGACTATAGCTTTATCATACGTTTTAATGTCTGGTATAGAAAGTTCTCCCACCTCGATCTTCTGGACTGTCTTGACTCTTCTTAGGATCTTTGTTTTTTCACATACATTTTTCGTGAGCTTGTGAAGTTTTGTAGAACTGCTGGGCTTTTGGTTGGAGTTACACTGAATCTCTGGATCTATCTGGGGAAAATGAATAACTTTATGACATTGAGTTTTCTTATCCAAGAGTACAGTATATCATTGGATTTGTTTAGAACTTTAGCATTTTCCAATGAAGTTTTATAATTGTTTCCAGGAAGGATTGCACATTTGCTAGAATTATTTCTGGGCATTTTTATATGTTAAATATTCTTGGAAAATTAAATGTAGTATCATTAGATAGTGATCCTCTTATTTTGAATAATGCCTTTTCCTTTAAAGTTTATTTTATCTTACATTAATAAAGCTATAGTTGCTTTCTTTTATAAGCATTTACCTGGAATACCTTTTTTCCATCCTTGACTGTGAGTTTCTCTTTGTTCTTATGTTTTCAGAGTATCTCTTGTGAATACATATAGCTGGGTTTTAGGAAAATCTATTTTGGTTATTTTTGTCTTTTGCTAAAGAGTTAAATCTACTTACATTTAGTATTGCTGCAACTATATTTAGGTAAGCTTCTTATTTTTATGTCCTTCCAATTTGTTCCACTTTTAAAAATTCATTTTTTAATCTTTCTTTTTCATCTTTTTTGTTTTATTTTCTCCCTTTCTTTTCCTTCCATTTTTACCCTTTCTACCTATCATATGCTCTGTGCCTATTCTTTGAGTTGTTGTTCTAGCTATTTGAACATGCATACTTACCAATGTCTAAAAAATCTGCAATATCTATCCTTCCTACCAACAATTCCAGGATCTTAAAACACTTTAACTCTGATTTCCCACTTACAAATAATATGTTATCATTGCCAGGACTTAAAACCTTAGTGTTAGATGATCCTGAGAAAAATATCCTCTGAGATTTCACAACCACAAGTAAGGCCCCACATGAGTTTGTGGTCTAGATTTATGCTAACTATGCAGTCCAAAAAAAAAAAATCTTAAACAAATAATTTAATTTAGAGTAGTCTTACGTTGGTAGTGTCCTCCAGGCAACTCAGAGAAGTAAATGCAAATCCTCTTTGGAGGAACTGTCTTCAATCCCCAGGCCTCAAAGGATTTCCACAGATAAATGTTCAAAGAAAGGGGTTGGCTCACAGATAAACACAAGAAAATGCACCATGAGTGAGAACCAGCAGAAACAAAACACAGCACAAACAGACTTACAAAGTCTTTAGATACTGTCATTATCTGACGAAGAATATAAAATAACTATGTTTTATAAGTTTAAAGAAATGACTGAGAAGTTCTAAAATAGATAAGAAATTCAAGTCATTTGGGCTCGAATCATATAGAAGAATCAAATAGAACTTCTAAAAATGAAAAATGAATACCATATTGTGTTGACTATAAAACAAGATTGATTACAAGATGCACCCTAATTTTATGTGACATCAAAAACACTGCCAACTACCATTGCAAGATGCCACTGATTGTAAGATGCATCCTGACTTCAGAGGTGTTAAAATGTGGGGAAAAAATTGTTTCAGAATTGATGAACTGTAGCAATTGAAATGTACAATTTAGCAGGTTGATTAAATTGCAGATTAAATTTGCAATCTGAGGAGAGAATCAGTTATCTGGAATAAAGGAACAAATATTTGATACAAATAAATTGTCCAGAATGTAGAGAAACAATGAAATGGAAATATAACAGAAGGGTTAAGAGTCTTGGAGGATGGAATGAGAAGGCCTAATATCTATCTAATCAAAAATTCCAATTAGGCAAGCATGGTGGTACACGCCTGTAGTCCCAGCTCCTGGGGAGGCTGAGGCAGGAGGATGGCTTAAGCCCAGGAGTTTGAGGTTGCTGTGAGCTATGATGATGCCACTGCACTCTGGCCCAGATGACACAGTGAGACCCTGTTTCAAAAAAACACCCCAAAATTCCAGATGAAGGAAATAAAGTAGAGAAGAAGCAATGTTTAAAAATATAACGGTTGAGAAATTTTGAAAATAGTGGCAAGAGAGCAATACCCAGATGCAGGCATTCAAATAATTCTCAGGCAGGACGAAACAAAAGAAACCTACACCTAGACATATCACGGTGTGTCTGAAGAATACATGATAAAACTGCAGAATATCACAGGCAAAGAGAAGATCTTCAAAGCAGCCAGGAGTAAGAAAACATCACCAACTAATGAGCAATAAGTAGACTAACCTATTACCTTTTAACAGCAAAAATCAAAGCCAGAAGACTGTGGGATAATATTTTCAATGTGTCGAGAGAAAAGCAATAATCAACCAAGCATTTATACCCAGTAAGACTCTTTCAAAAAGGAGAGAAAAATAAAGAACTTTCAAGTAAATAAAAGCAGAGATCTTTGATAAAGGCAAATCTGAAAAGATGGATTTGAAGCAGAAGGAAAGTGATCTTAGATAAAAGGTATACGCTTCCAGGAAGAAGTTCAAGAGCTCCAGGGTTCTGAGAAATCCTTGTTTTGGTGGGGAGGAAGTTGGCTTACCTTTTGGGGGTCTGTCTGGCTTTTTCTTCCTTCTGGGATCTGGATTTTTCTTTTTGTGCCAAATCAGTGATGCATTTAAAAAGTTGTTATTAGGCCGGGCATGGTGGCTCATACCTGTAATCCCAGCACTTTGGGAGGCTAAGTAGGGAGGATCACTTGAGGCCAGGAGTTCAAAACCAGCCTGGGCAACATAGTGAGACCCTGTCTCTAAAAGAAGAGTTGCTTTAAAAATATTTTTTATCCTCATTTGAGTCCTTTCATTTAGGCAGGATTGTTTAGGTTTGGAATTCATACACCTGCAGGTAATAAAGTCCTCCAACAAAATTTCTTTAGGGAAACCCTCCTTCAGCCTATATGGAGTCCATGTTACTTGTCCTCAAGGTACAATGTACCTTCCTCTTATGGCACATACACAAACTATACTATTACATTTATCTGAGGGCAGACATACTACCCTTGCACTATGAGGTCACCATTTATCTGTATGCTTTTTAAATAAATTGTCTACTTACCCCATTAGAAATGTAAGGACCAGGTATATGTTGCTCTATGTTTTACTTCCAGACCTTAGCAAGTGGCCTGACACATAGTAGCTATTCAGTATACATTTATTGAGTAAAGGATTAGATGAGTAATGAATTATGGATGAGAAGCCAACGCCGGGTATTAGGTCAAGCGGAGCTCTGCGTATCTGCTTCAAATTCGGCCTTTGGAGATGATGCTTTCGGGGTTGGTGAATTCCCATAGAACTCCGCAGCTTGATATGGTATCCGCATGTGCCTATTTACATTGCATTTAAATTAATTAAAATTAAATAAAATCCAACATTCAATTTCTCAGTCTCACTAGCCACATTTCAAGCAGCTAGTGCTACCCTATTGGACAGTGCAGACAGAGAACATTCCCATTATCACAGAAAGTTCCGTTGGAAGTGCGGCCATAGAATTCTCAAGAATTCCTAACTGCTCCTCTCTTTCTCTCTCTCTCTTCCTTTCGCTCTCACTCTCTCTGTCTCCTCCCCTACCTTCTCCAAACCAGGTGCAAGGATAGTGGTCTTATTAGTGACTTAAAATGATGCTTTTGAACAAGAAGATGCTGGGTACTTTTGGTGACTACCACGACCCCCGCTTTTTTCTTTTAAATTCCTGAGCTTTTGTTTATGGTCTCTTATTCCCGGTGCTACTGAAGCGGAATGTTACTTGGGTGGAAAGCATAATTGCTTTCTTTTCTAGGTCCTTAAACCCTTTGCTAATGTCACTGTCTGAGAGTTCCCAGAGCCGGGGTTCTAGGAGAGTTGGGCATGTCTGAACAGCTGGACCGTGAAATAATGGAGTAGGGCAGGCGGGCAGGGGAGCAGGGCGCGCTGTCAATAAAAGAGCTCCCCTCTCTGCACACATGGCCAATTAACTGGCCATTCTGGGAAAGTATGGATGGTGAGGGGGGCTTCTGAGAGTCGCTGATGACAGCTAAGTGGCCTTTTGTGGACATCCTCTGCTGAACAACTTTGTTGGATTGAGTCTCTACCTCCCCCACCTCCTGTGGGTTTCCTGTTAGATCCATCATTTGCCATTCAGGCATCATCTTTCACTTTTCCTTCCAATATGACTGCTCTGTGTGCTGGCTCTGCTGTATGCCTCCCACCCCCAGACCATAAAGGGGGCTGCGCGGGGCTTTGGCAGGACTGAGGAATTGACTCTGCTGTCTGTTGAGAGCTATAATAAGGACTGCTGTGACCTCCATGTCTAGCAGCAAACGAACTAACTGCCTGTCCCGGCATAATGGCGACCACCTGAAGATAGAGAAAAGGGACTCTTGACTGAGTTCCTTCTCGTGCCGTAGAGATTTCCTTTGTTCTGCTCTCCATTCTCTTCTCTTCCTTTTTTGCCCATCGCAACTGAGCTAAGATGCAGCCGTGACTAAGAGCTAATACCTCTGAAATAATAATATATTCCATTTGGCAGGCTTTGGCAAGCCAATTCGCCCAGGCTGTCTCATCCAATACCCCCCAAAAACCTGTGAGGTAGGGAGGGAAGGTACGAACTCCATTGCACTAATGAGGACAGTGACATTTAGAGAGATTAGGTATAGGTCGGTTGCCCCAGCTCTGCCTGTAAGCCTAGTAGTCTTTCAATGACGTACACGCCCTACGTGTAAGGGAAAGCACGAATGGGTTGGGAGGGAGAAGGAGAGCAAAAGAGAAGAGTTCACAGAGGAGGGAGGAAAGCAGTGGCGTCCTAGGGCCACCGTTTACTCTTGCCTTTCTCTGGAGACGGAGGATTTCATGCTCACAAGAGGCTGACCTAGCAACCCTCTGGAGAGGAAGAAAAGCCAAGGGCCTGGTCTTCCTCTTTCTCCCTTCCCCCGCCCCATCCCAGGGGAGGCTCTGTCTGGGTGGGGGGAGGGGCAGCCCTAGCTCCCCTCATGTGGCAGCCACACGCGGGGTCTCCCCAGAGAGCCTAACGCCCCTTCTCAGGCCGGGCCTCCCGGCCTCTAGGTGCTGCGCTGTCCTGAGCCCTGGGCCGTGCCTGTGCACAAGGAGAGCCCTTGAAGTATGCCTGGAGGAAGAAGCATGCAGGGCACCCCCGGTGGAGGGACAGGCTCTGGGCCGTCCTCTCTGGACAGGCGGATGCTCCTGGTCTTCAGCTTCATCCTGGCAGCAGCTTTGGGCCAAATGAATTTCACAGGGTGAGTGACTGCTCCACAGCAGGAGGGAGGACTGGAGGGAGCTAGGGCACCCAGTGTCCTGGTGGGTGGCCGTCCTGCTGGGGCCTCTCATTCTCGTGCTCCAGGCCAGGCTGCTCGGCTGTGCTGCTGCTCCTCCCCAAGCCCAGAGTTCTTACCCTGGAGTCCAGGGGTAAGCTTTCGGGGCTCCAAGAATCTCCTGAAATCACACTTAACGGTTTTCATATGCATGTGTTCTCCTTTGGGGGTGAAAAGTTCATAGCTTTCCTCAGATTCTCAGAGCAGTTAATAACCCCCAAAAGATGGTGTGCCCCTATCCGAAATGGGTGTGGTGTTGTCCTCCTTTGAGTAACAGTAAGTTCTAGCATTGTACTCCAGGCCTCTACCGACATGATTTGCAAGCCTCCCAAAGACCTCAGAAGGTAGCTATTCCATCATATCTGCACAGTGGGGAAGAGCCTAGAGAGGGGGTTCCCTGCCCACGGTCTCAGAGCGGCCAGGGAGCCAACACCACCCCAGGCGTCAGACCTCAGAGCTCACAGTGCCGGCCGCCTCCCTCCCAACCGCCATTGGGAAGGGAAGGAGCTCAGCTTCCCCCATATAAGGTGGGGTGACATTATCTGATCTCCCCTTTCATGGGGTTTGGACAGACCGTGTCCCCCATTGGTCCCCTCAGCCCCCTGAATCTATTCCTTTCTCCTCTTCATTCCTTGTGTTCTACACACACACACACACACACACACACACACACACACACTGCACACCATATTCCTTTTCATTCCCTCTTTCCCTGTCTTGGCTGTCTGTCCATCAGTAGCGTGGATGGGCTTTATTTAGTCCCCTGGCGGGGGTGGGGGTGTCTGTCCTTGGCCCTGGAGAGCCCATGGCTCTAGGCTGAGGGACTGTGAGCTCCTCAGAGCTGTGCACAAGTCCTTCCTGCTCAGGGCTCCTCCAGCCTCCTGCCAGGTCCCCTCAGCCCGGCCTCTTCTCCACTCTGCCTCTTCCAAGGGACACAGCCTTCCAGGAATCTTGCCCCGCAGCTTTCTCCACCCCTCGCCATGTTTTTCCAGAGACCAGGTTCTTCGAGTTCTGGCCAAGGATGAGAAGCAGCTCTCACTTCTCAGGGATCTGGAGGGCCTGAAGCCCCAGAAGGTGAGGATTTCTTGGGGTGTGGGGAACACCCCCAGTGGCTCACACCTCAGCTCCCTGTCCTGCTCCCCCCACCCAAACCTGCCCTCCTGATGTCTCTGCCAAAGAGCACAAAACTGTGGAAAAATAAAACGTGGCTCCTCTTCAGGAAAAACTGGGGACACTTGCCCAGAAGATTGTGGCGCCTTTTCAGGCTGCAGCTCCTTCAGCCATCCCCCCTGTCCCTGCTGAGAGAGCTCTGTCAGGGAGACTCTCTGCAAATGGCTGGAATTTCCAAAAGCCACACGGGAGGCACAGATGTTCTGGGTGGGACACCACGTAGCACGGAGGCTGGACACATCTGCTTCCCAAGTGAACGGGCTTAGCCTGGCAAACCTGTGTTTTGTTTGGGTTCGTCCTGTCAGCCCGAGCGCTTGTTTCCGAGAACACTTGTCCTCTGCAAGTTTTCACAATGGAAAACATTTTCTTTGACTATTATAATAGGAGGGTTTTGTTTGAGGGCTATGGAACAACCAGATATTTCTGGACGTGGCCTGAAGCACTTCCTCCTACTTGCTGCTCTTAACACTTTTTGCTAATTTTCTCTGTTTTACAAATTGAGTGGTAGCCGTAGCCAAAAGCTGACAGGGGCGCCAGATTCGGCCTTTGTCACTTCTCCAGGGCTTGGGAGCAAGGATGTCCCTCTCTCCTGGCCAGGGTTCTTGTCCATGTGAATGTCCCGGATGATGCTCAGTCTCACTTGGAGAACTCATTAGGGCTCTTGGATCCAAGCCAAATTGTGACGTGTGTGAGTGACAGGTTTGCCAGGCTAAGCCCGTTCACTTGGGAAGCAGATGTGTAGGGAGACAAGGGTGCTTAAAATTAGGGAAAGAAACTTAGTGACTTGGGATTTCGTTAGCCCTGGTCTTTCTGCTCAGCCTTGGGGTTTTTGTTATGGAACTGGGGC
>RJWJ010000752.1:122673-151264 GCA_004363605.1 Indri indri
AGTCACTTAGTCACCATCTCGGTTATCAGATCGGCTGTCACGCTATTGTAGTGCTTGTCTTCTAGATCTTTATTT
The DNA here is from genome assembly GCA_004363605.1 of Indri indri. NCBI lineage: Eukaryota > Metazoa > Chordata > Mammalia > Primates > Indriidae > Indri > Indri indri. The sequence continues at coordinate 122,749 of RJWJ010000752.1, forward strand.
GACTTAATAATGGCCCCAAAGTGCAAGAGTAGTGATGCCGGTATATTGTTATAATTGCTCTATTTTATTATTGTTATTAATCTCTGACTGTGCCTAATTTATGAATTAAGCTTGGTCATAGGTCTATATGTATAGGAAAAAGTCTCTATAAGGTTTGGTACTGTCTGCCTTTTCAGGCACCCACTGGAGGTCTTGGACTGTAGCCCCTGTGGATAAGGGGGAACTACTGTCTAACAGATTATCTCCAGGGCTCTCCGGGGTGCCTAAAGGATTGTGTATAAGGAGATGCAATAAATGCACCGGTTTTTCTTTCCTTTGTGAACAAGGTGGACTTCTGGCGTGCCCCAGCCAGGCCCAGCCTCCCCGTGGATATGAGAGTTCCTTTCTCTGAACTGAAAGGCATCAAAGCTTATCTGGAGTCTCATGGCCTGACCTACAGCATCATGATAAAGGACATCCAGGTGAGGTCTTGCCCCGTTGGGGTCTCATCTCCCACATTCTTTTCCGGTGGGGTCCCACCCGGAGGATAAACATTCAGGGCTAAGAGCAGAGATGTTGTTTCTGGATCTCCGTCTGTGTGCTTGGGAGCATGCCGTGGAAGGAGTTAAACCTCACACTTCTCAAGGAAAATTTAAACCTAGGACAAAGTTCATAGGGGGAAAGTGCTCAGAGTGCGGTCGGTAATGGTAAGGCCTCGTGGGGACAAGCCCTTCCTCTTGTGCAGGGACTCGCAGCTGACACGAAGGAGGAGATGGGGAGGACAGAGATGGGAGGGGACAGCTTAGGCCTCTCCTAGGCACACTGGGGGGCAGCTCGGGATGGCCTTGGCTTTTCTGACTACTGCTTCCTGCCCCGTCGTGTCTCAGCCATCCAACATCTGGGGGGACTCCTTACTCCAGGGAATCGGGAAATGCTGGCAAAAGCCGAGTGTGCGCCCAATGTGCATCCCCTACCCCTGGCCTGCACCGAAGGGCTCTCTGCACAGGGCGTCTCCCCTAGGCAGCTTCCCCACAGAGGAACAGCTCCGGGAGAAGCGGCTGCAGATCTGTCCTTGGGAAAGGAAAAGGCCTTTATCCCGGGCGCCCCAGCCTCCCTGCACTCTCTCCCTGCGTCTTTTTGAACATCACGACATTCTGTTTCAGTTGTTCTGTCTTCGGGGATAGCCTAGACAGCCTCTGAAAGGCACTGGCAGCACAGCCTCCTTCCTAAAGGTTCTTTTGGGTACCGTTCATGAGTAAAGGCTTCCTGGCTGTATCCTTCCGCCAGTGCTGTCGCTGGCTCTGTACCTGTGGAAATGTGTCCACATAGATTCATTCCCAGCCATTTTGTACACCACTAATCTCCTCTAAGGGCTCCAGTGTGGGAACAGAGTCTCCTGGAGCGCACACACTGACACCGCATGCCAAGGGATCAGTGCATTAGGCAGCATTCCTTTCCCATGCGAGCTCGGGCCGGGGCACTCCGGTCCCTGCAAAGACCTTTATCCCCCATCAGGCACATCTGTTTCCCACTCAACATGTGGGGGTGGGATAGTTCTCTAAATCCCCCATAAACAAAAATAGGGAAACTCCCACAGACTAGAGAGGCTACCACATCAAAAGAAATAGAACTTAATTCTCATTTTTAGCCCAGGCCTATATTTTGAAGTTTGCATTTCCCTGCTCCTGCCCCGCCCTGGGAACCCTGGAGCATTTGGCAAACAGATACGTAGAGGTCTCTACAAACTTTCCGCTGATTTCTGCACATCAGGGACGGCCCCAGAGTCACCTCCGAGCCTCCCCCGCTGGCTCCTCTGGAGCCTCGGCTGCATTCTTCCCTGCCGGTCCTCTCCTGACGTCCCCAGCCCCAGGACCCTCTGAGGCTTTGTACTCCCTCTCGGGGAAAATGCCCTGAACTCTTGGCCCTAACCCAGCCAGGCAGGATTTTCAGCAACAACTCGCTCTGTCTGCAACGCATCAAGCTCTGACTGCCATGCTTGAGATCACATTTTGGCTTAGAGGGGGCCGAGGGCGGGGGAGGCCTTTGTGTCGAGTTGATTTGTGGCAGTGGTGGAGGAGGGGTCCCGGCGGAAGGAGGAAAGCCCAGAGGCACTAACAGGATGGGAAGGGCTTTGCACCCCTGGGCCTTGGGCCTCCAGTCTTCTACCTCAGAGACGACACACAGGCCTGATTTCCTCCCCATCCACTGGACCTTCTTAGCCCCAGTACTGTGTACAGCATCCCCTGCACGGCGGGCCCTCAACAGTTGTCTGCTGAATGAATGACTCTCGGGGCTATTCGGGAAAAGTGTGTCTGGAGAGAGACCTTGTTAATGTGTTGGCCTTTGTCTCCCTGGTCCCCTCCCCTCCACCCTCAAGTTCAGTTCCACACTCTTGTCTGTCTGCAACCCCAGCACCCACCGTAGGACCTGCTGTTAACGGGGGGCTTAATAAGCGTCCGTTTTGAATTGATGGACGAGAAGAGGAAAGGAAAGAGGAGAGCTGCGTTTGGTGGCTAGGATCAGGCTGCAAGGGGGGCTGGAAAAACCTCGGTGCTGGTTTTCACTTTGGCCAGGCGCGAGGGAGACTTTTGAGGAAGGGCAGTGCATCCTCTTCCACCTGGTTCGTGCCCCTGGGGATGCTTGAGAAAGAGGCCTTGGGGCCACTCATTCCAGCCACAGACATAGAGATCCCTACTGTGTGCCGAGCCTCTGGCGAGGTGCTGGGAGCACGAAGATGAAAAATCCGGGCTCTATACCCAGGGGAGCTGGAGAGGCATGGGGGAGGGGGCGGACGGAGAAAAGCGGTGATTACAATGGAGTGGATGAGCGGCGGTGGAGAGAGGGCGGTTGCTATGGGAGCGACACCAGAGGCCCGCTCGGCTTCCGAGAAGGCGGTAATTAGGTGCGCTGAAGAGCAGCGAGGGGGGCTGGCCAGGGAACGGGGCCCCCACCCCGATTGGTGATGAGGCCGGACCCCATCGCAAAGGGCATCCTCTGCCGTGTGAAGAGGTCGGAATTTAACCTGAAAACCGTGGGGGAGCCATAGGAGGGGCTTCGGCATGATCAGATTTGCATTGAAGAAAAGCCACTCTGACAGTGACAGTGTGAGTTGGGGCCAGGGCCAGGGAGACTGACAGGCAGGAGGGCGGCGAGGAAATTGCAGTGGGCCAGGCAAGAAATTATCTGATTCCGAGTGAGCTCCATTTGCATTTAATTTTTCTTCACCTCCTCGTTCTCTGCAGCCCTTTGGTGGTGGTTTTTTTTTTTTTTTCCCCTGGGATGAGTCACCATGGAAAAGCTTCACTTGAGCAATCAGCTCGGTGGATTTTAATGGCTTTTTTCTGATTACAAAATTAATAAATATTCATGTTAGATAATTGGGAAAATAGGGGAAAGTAGAAGAAGAAAACAAAATTCACCCACGCTCTGACCATCTAGAGCAGAGTCCAATTTAGCGTAAATATTGCTTCACCAGTTTCCCCCTCTCTAGTGGGTCATCCCCATCAGCATACAAATTGAGGGTTATTTCTCCCATCTGAAAAAGTCCTCTCTTGATCCCTTCTCCCCACCCCCCATGCATCACCCCGTTTGTCGGCTAGAGCAACACTTCCGGAGACCCTGACTCTATGTGCCATCGCCATCCCTTTGCCCTGGCAGAACGTCCCCCTCACTTCACCAGAGCTGCCCTCGGCAGTGTCGCACGCAGCTCCCAGGTCCAGCCCCGTGGTCAGCTCCCAGTGTTCATCTTCTGTCAGCACACTGGCCACTCTCTCCTCCCTGGAGGTGTCTCCTCTCTCCGCTCCCCAGACCCTTCGCTCTCCGGGGCTATCCCAGCTCGCTGGCTGCTCTTTTGCCAGTTGTTTTCCTGTTTCCAGCTCCGTCCTTGGACTGCTCCTCCCTCGCCTCATCTGGGAGCACAGTGTTAAATACCTTCCGTCTCCCGATGCCTCCCATGTTATGTCTCCAGCCGCACTTCTCTCCTGAACTCTAGATTCCCGCATCCAACGGCCTGCTCAATATTTCCACCTGTGTGTCCAGTGGGTATCTCGAACTTTCCAGGTCCACACCAAGCTCCCTGGGCCTCCCTCTGCTCCTCTGCAGCCTTCCCCGGCTCAGGAAGGGCAACACCATCTTTCCAGTCACTCAGACAACAAGCTTGGAGTCATTCTTGACTCCTTTCTCACACCGCACTTCCAATCCATCAGCAAACCCTGCGGGCGCTGCTTTCAAAATATATTTCCGTACATCCCACACCACCCCCTGGGCTGAGGCACCATCATCCCTCACCTGGATTATTCCAGTTGCTTTCTAGCTCTTCTCCCCAATTCCACCCTTGCCTCCTTATTTCCTGGTCTCAAAACAGCAGCCAGAGGGGTCCTTTAAAAATATGCATGTCTGATGGGATCACTCCTCCGCTTAACACCCTCCAATGGCTTCCCTGCTCACTCCACGTAAGAGCCAAAGCCCTCATGAGGGTTTTGGGAGCTCTGTGACATAGCAGTCATGCCTCCCTGTCCTGCATCACTGACTATTCTCCCCTTGCTCACTCTGAGTCACACAGGGACCTCCTTGATATTTCTTGTGCTTCCTGCCTCAGGGCCCTTGGCTATACTCACACCTCAGGGCCTTTGCACCTGCTGGTCCCTATACCTGGAATGCTGTTTCTGCAGACAGCTGCATGGCTTATTCCCTCCCTGCTTTCAGGACTTGCTCCCATGTCACCTTCTTATCTTATTTTAAATTGTGCCCTCTTCTACCCTACTTCTCTAACTCCTTCTCTCCCCACCCCTTGCTCTGCTCTTCTCCTCACCACGTATCTGTCTTCCCCACTAGACTATAAGCTCCACGAGGGCAGACAGTGTTGTTTTGTTGGCTGCCACATCTTCAGCGCCCAGCAAATAGCGTGTGATCAACAAACACTTGCTGGCTGAATGGCAGAATCTCAAAGGTGGAAGGGCTGTGGCCAGTGTGGAGGTGGGTGGCCTAGGGAGGAGAGGAGGTCCGCAGGGGAGACTGCGGGGAAGGCAGGGAGGACAGGAGCAGCCATGAGTGAGGTCCTGGGAGGGGCAGAGCCTGGCTGCATCACAGGGCAGGGACAGAAGGGGAACCCAGGCCCCTCTGGGGCCACACGAAGGGTGGGTGCTGACTGACTCGCCCAGATGACTGTGAATGGGGATCCGTGGTCCAAGCCCCACAGATGCCGTCTTCCCTCTGGAGGAATCCTTATTTCCTGGCCATGCCTTGTCGTGACCCATTGCAGAGCCCTGGAGTCACCCCAAGGGTTATTATGGTCCCCTCCTCGTCCTCGTCATCCTCATCATAGCTAACATTTACCAGCATTTACTACGTGCCAGGCGATGTTCTAAGCACTTAGCATGTGTTACCCATTCTGATCGTCATGAGAACACTTTAAAGTATGTGCTAAAGTGCGTGATGACATAAGCCCTCCTTTTATGAAGGGGAAACTGAGGCGTGGAGAAGTTAGTAGTTTGCCCGTGCTAGTAACAGCATCAGGGTTTAATCAGACAGTTTGGCTCCCGGACTGGCTCGCCGCTCTGCCCTGCGGTCGTCACTGTTTGTTGTTCCTGTGGTGTTTTAACTGTGCCTTTCGGGCAGTGAAGCCCCGTGGTCAGCCGCGATCTCTGAGGGCGTCCATTCCCACAGCATCCGATCCGTAGCCGCCCAACGTACAGCTCCGGGACTGTAGCTGCTCCTGCAGCCGTCAGGCCTGCGAGAGAAGGTCTCAGGGCTCCCCAGCCCCTCCGGCCCTGAGCTGCGCCTGTGGCTGGGGCTCAGCTGCTGGGAGGCCCCGCTCCCCTGAGGCCTCCCCGTCCCCCCACCCCAGGCGCCCCTTCGTAAATTAATTCGCACCGAAGTATTACTTTCCCTGTCAGGTTACTGCTTCCAGGGCAGCAAATGGCTTACTTCTGAGTTCCTTGTTTCTTTGTTTTGTTTTTCTCTCCCGAGAAGCCTGACAGGACCGTAATTAGGCCTTCCCGAGCCTGCGAGCCTGCGGCAGACTGCACTCTCCGTGGGCTGGTCCCCTTCCCTCAGCCCCGGGGAGCCGCGAGCAACCGCCTGTCCATGTTTCAGGCCAGGGCAGATTCATGTTCCTGGAATTGGGGCCCAGCTGTGAGGGCCCAGCATTCCCGATTTGTGAGAGGGTGTCACATCCATTCGCAAGGCTGTGAGGGTGTCGGGAAAGTTGTTTGCAGTTTGGTGCAGACTTACCATTTGCCTCCAAGCTGTTTTGTGGAACAAAGGACAGTCTGGAGGGAGCTGTCTTCCTGTGGGTGTGCTGGGGCTGCGTGGGAGGAACTGGGTCCTTGGTCCTTTCTTTCCCATTTCTCCTCCCTGTCCTCCACCCCGATGCAGGGCCCCCCAGACCCTCGAGACACTTTCACTGTGTTCTCAGGCTGGCCCGGCCTGTCTTCCTTGCAGCTGTTCACCACAGCTGGCAGCTCTGGACCCAAGTGGCCAGCAAGCATTGGTCATGGGGGGCTGCTGAGATTTGGGTCAGTTTCCTGGGAAGAAGACAAATTCCTTTTGTTAGAGCTTCCCAGGGATGTTTGTGAGTGGCCAGAGAGGATCCGGGCTCCCCCAGCCATATCTAACTTAACCAGCAATCCCAGCTCTGCCCGAGTGGGAATGTCCCCAGCCGGGCCAGTTCAGCTAGAAAACATTGCAACTGTGATGTCTCACAACTTGTCAGTGCTCAAACATGAAATAAAAGGAGCCCCAAACATCGATTCACAGTCCCATTTGCAATTTATGAATTTGAGAGCTGTGAGCAAGCTGACCAGGCCTCGGGGATGACAGAGTCACCAGGCAGGCCTCACCATGGCAGGTGGGGTGGGGCGCCTGGGATAGAAGACAGCATTAGCCATTAGGGCTTTTGATTTCGTTATTATTTATTCATTTAAAAGCTCTTACTTATTGAAGTAGTATAAGCACATTGCCAAAATGTAAAAATAAGGAAAAGAAAAAAATATACTCAAAATCCTAATCCTTCTATCCTAACAGGCGTTGTTAGCATTTGAGTATATATTTCTGGCATTTGAGTGTCTTGTGTTCCTATGCTGGGGGCGGGGGCGGGGGGTGGGGGTGGGGGTCCTTCATTTTTCATTATTGTGATAAACTTTTTAATTGCAAGAATAGTATGATGCACTTTTTAGCTGTTGTTAACATTTTGCACATTTGCACGCTCTGTCCACACACGTACACTCACACACATAGGTACACGTGTCTGTGGATGTACGTTTTCATTGCTGGCCTTTAGTTCTGATAGCTAACCTAAGGAACCTCAGGCTAGGGACCAGGATATCTGGTTCTTATCTCACATCTGCCTCTTGTTAGCTTTGCCATTAAGCACCCTCAACTCTCCAATCTGCTTTATCTCTAGAACACATAGTTATTATAATTCCTGCCCTATTATCAGGTGATCTGACCAGATCAAGTAAGACAATGAGGGTAAAATTGCTTGGTAAACAAAGGCCCTAGCCCAAAATAAGCTATGGTAAAGCCTGACTTGTGACCCAGAGCTGCAAACAAGGGGCAATTTGGGTGGATGAAGACGCTTTCTCGGCATCCGTCCTGGGCAGTCAGTGCTGGATCCCGGGAAGCCTTACCCCTGGGTGCCAATACAAGGGCATGAACTTGGGTGAGGGGAACCTGCCTATCTCACTGTGACCCAAGCTGGGAAAAATGCCCCAGGATGGTGCGGATGATCTGAGCAGTGAGTGGGTGACCCACCAGACCCTAACTGCCCTCTCTATGGTCAGGGGAAGGACCATGTAAGGACTGAGTGCCAACTCCAGATTGATACCCAAGGACATTGCTTTTGGCTCTCCTGTATTTGTGTTTAGGAGGCAGTTAATATGGTGCCTGAAAGACGATTGGCACATTAATAATAATAATGATTATGACGATTTCATGGCTTTGTCCCTACCTGGCTTTCCAAATGACTTGCATACCAGTTGTCTAGGCTGCTTCCTGGGAGTAGCATCAATATTGGGGGCTAGAGGAGCCTTTTCTTCCCTCCAGGGGGACAGTGTGCATGAGTCATCTTGGGTTCTGACTCAACAGAGTGTTTATAAAGTGCAAAAGAAATGTCGCAGTAGACTGAGAGCACCTTTTCCCAAAACACCTTTATATCTAATAGTACGTTTTCTCCTATGAGGTGGCAAGGCAGATATTTCTGACCCAAGTTTTAAGCTGAGAAAACTAAGGCCGCAGCAAGTTCCACAGCAAGTTAGTGGCAGAGGCAGACTCAGAACTCAGCTCTCTGAACTCCTTTCCCTGTGCTCATTTGGGAAATGGTAGCATGAATGCCAGCTTGCCAGGCAGAAGAGTCACCCAGCAACCAGGCACGTCCTCCTGTTCTGCCACTCACATTCATGGTGGCTCGTTCTCCTGGGTCACCACTGTCTTTACGCACAGCCTGCTGAGGCAGGGCTCAGAAGAGGCACGGCCAGCGCAGCCCTCCCTTCTGCGCCCCCCAGCATGTGTCCCCTGTCTCCTAGGTGCTGCTGGACGAGGAGAGAGAGGCCATGGCGAAGTCCCGCCGGCTGGAGCGCAGCACCAGCAGCTTCAGTTACTCCTCTTACCACACCCTGGAGGAGGTAGGCCTGCCGGTCAAGGTTTGGGCTCTCTTGTGCCTTTGGGCCCCTTAGGGTCTCCGGACTCAGGCAGAGACTAGGGAAGGACTCCTGGGTCTATGGGAGACTATGAATGACTCTTGGGAAGTGTAGAGCAGACATTAGGTGAGGTCTGTTAGGTAGACAGTGGGCCTCAGAGAGGTCCAGAGGCCAAGATTCAGAGAACGGGGACTGCAGTTCAACCATACAACCCTAGGCAGGTCCAGAGCAGAGTAATGGGTCTGCTAGGCAGAGCGCTAAGGCAGGACCTATTATGGGCAGAGCAGAGCAGATAGAGGCTGCCATCGTACCCAGTCCTTTGGCTAGGGATCCCGGGTCTGCTCCTTTCCATGACCAGTCCTGGTGTCCAGGGGCCCCAGCTATGGGAGGGTCCTGGGGTACATAGGGGCAGGAAGCCAGGCACATCTGAGAGCCACGTTTGTAGAATAAAACAGAGTTGCCTTCTCTTGAAGAAAATTCATGATCACAATTACAGCCACCCAGGGCAGGTATGACTAACGGAGACCTGTTTATAAAGGAGGATGTGCAAGGAGGGCACGGGGATGCCCACTCCAGAAAGAAACTCAAGACGCAGGTCTAACTGTGTGTGTAAAGGACATGACATTATCGACATTGTCCACTCTAGTATCATCATCACTGTTTCCATTTCGGAAGGCTCGTGATGGAGGATCCATTTTCTTTCACGTAATTGTTAATTCAATTATGTGTATTGAAAGACTAGGGAATGAATTAATGTAGTCCGTCAGTATTTACTGATGCCAAAAATAAATAAGACCAGAACCCTGCCTTCAAGGGGCTTAGTGTCTAAAAGAAGCAAGAAGAGAAAAAATAATACTACAAGGTCTGTTGGATCTGTCAAATGGATTGAATGGGCCAAAGAATGGAGGCGAGAGAGAGAGTTTCCAACCAGAGACAGCTGCGTCGGCCGGGCCTGGGGATTTAAGCAGGCTCAATATCTGCTGTTCTCCTAGGCAAAGGCATAGCTCTGCACAGGGTGAGGAGCCTGGGGATCCAACCAGACCACAACTCACTGCCCTTAGTCCTGACGGCATGTTCAATTTTTGCAATTCTCAGTCTGGGTTCTTTTAGACCCTCAAGGGAGGTGGGAAGGCACTGAGGAGGGTGGATAGGGAAAGGAGAACATTTGGAGAGGTCCTAGGGCTCATCCCTCTCCCTACTCAACTGCCAGTCTGATAAACTTCATTCCTTTCAGATATATAGCTGGATTGACAACTTTGTAACTGAGCATTCAGACATGGTCTCAAAAATTCGGATTGGTAGCAGCTTTGAAAATCGGTCCATTCTTGTCCTGAAGGTAAAAGCTTGCAGCGTCCACCACTAGACTTGACAGTGAGGGCCTCTGGCATAAGACTGAGCTCACGTGGGGTAGTAGCTGGGTAGGAGTTCTGGGGAGAGAGAAGATGTGTGTTCTCCTGTCCTCGGGTGACCCATGAGCATTGGGATCATGGCATTCAGGGACCCACCCTAGTAGGTATAGACAGGTGGTAGTGCCGTGATCTGGCACATCCTTGGTCAGGAAGCAGGCGGGAGGTTGCTAAGGAGATGGAGCTGCAGAGTGGCAGTTATCTCCCCGGACTTGGGGCCGATTGTGGATGAGTCAGCATTCTTCCCATTACCTCAGTTGCTTCATCTGTTAAATGGGAAGAGAGGTACACAGAGGGCCCATTTGCCAATGACTGGTGTCATCTGGCTCAGGCAGCCCTGCATAGAGGCCTGAGCTTCTGGAGGAACCTCCCAGGCCTTCACAAGGGCCACTGGAACAGAGTTTGGACAAACTCGGCAACACAGTCCCTTGGTCATGAAGGAACAGGGGAGCTGAAGGCAGAGCCCACCAGAAAACAATTCTTAGTTCAAGCCCTAAAGGGGGCATGGACCATGCAGGACATTGGGTGTCAGCTGTCAGAGGGCAGGCTCTGCCACTCTCAACAAGCTCTGGTGGACTCTTCCAAACAGCCAAGTGGCCTCCCCTAACTTGGAACCTGACTTCCCTCATCTCTGCTTCCATTTCCCCCGGGGCTGTGGTGGTATTCTCTCTGTAGTGTCGTGGGGTGGGGAACCTTTTCATGTTGGAAGGCCTCATTAATTTAGCTGCAATCGAATAAGGCCGCATTTAAGAAACTTCAATGATATACTTAAAAATGTACATGACTTTGTAAAAATGTAACTACTATGTACTTCATAATTTCAAAAAATGAAAACTATTTGTTAATTTTAGAGTTAACTAACCTTTAAATGATTTCATTGTGTCTCCTTTTTGTTGGAAAGCATTTGAATATTGGGTTGCAGCATGGAGGTCTGCAGTTTCAGTTGATCCTCTAGGCAGGCATCAGCCATTTGTGACCTTAAGGGCATCTTGATTTGGGTTAGGTAGGAGAATGTAGATTCTCATCAATAAGTGGTTGAAAAGCAAGAAAACGTTTTTTGGGCATGTTGCTGAAGGTCTGGGTATTCTACTGCATTTTTCCATATTTCAATCGGATCTTTCTTAGCGTCAAACAATGACTTTAAAATGTCATCTACTGAGAGCTCAATCAATTCTAGCTATACTTATTTAGGTGCCTTGGTGATATCAACTAGGTGAGGCTGAAATGCTAATTTCAGTGTGATGTCAGGACTCTTAAAATCAGTGAACCCTTCATTGTATTCTCCAATCAATATGTCTATAACAGCTGTGTATTCTTCAAATGATTCACACGTATCATCCTACTCATCAATGACCTTTGCTAACTGGGGAAAATGGTCATCTGAAATTTCCTTTTGAAGAAGTGTTTTGAAAAAAGATAGCTTTTTTTTCAAAATGCTTGGATTTTTTTGCCACATATCATATACAGACTTAGTCTTATCTTGCAAAGAAATATTCAAGTCATTTTGTTTGACGTGATATCACACAGAAATGCTGCCTTCTTACAGAAATCTTCTTTCAATAATTCACATTACTGATTCTGTTCTTCATAAAGTTTAATTATCTGTTCTCTCAGAGATAAAATTTTGGCTAACACCTGTCCCTGCGATAGCCAACACTCTTTAGCATGATACTGCAAATCCACACTGAATATCTCATCCTTCAACTTTAGCATGTTATGAAATTGATGATGCCGGATGTCGGGTTGCATTTGCAGGAATATGGTTAACAATACTTATAACTTGTTGCAAAGCGTCACTTAAAATAGTAACTTAGCACAGAGATTTCACTGATGCAAGATACAGTGAAAAGAAAATGAGACCATTTGGATCTGTTAATACTTTTTTTTATCTGTGCAATAAACCCGTCATATTTTCTTGTCATGGAAGATGCACCATCTGTACATACACTAACTAAATTTACCAAATTCAGTCCAACTTCACATTTATCTTGAAAGTTGTTGAAGATATCTAGTCTCCTGTTCTGTTCTCACATGTGAGTAACTCTTCGTACTAAAGAAAATCTTCTGTTACACTTCGAATGAAGTATAAAACCTGCACCGAGTTAGTAGTATCAGTTGATGCATTCAAAGTGATTGAATAATATATATTTTCCTTTTGAAGTATTGCATGAACTTGTTCTGTTAAGTTTAAGGCTAATTCATGCTGCCGATCAGTTATGGTTCTCCTTGAAACAGACAACTATTTGTACTTTGAAACATTATTGAGGTCTAAGCATCCTACAACTTTGACATGCATTCTTTCATAATTTCTACATCACTAAATAGCTTCCCATTTTCCCCCTGAGTACATAAGCTACTTTGTAAGTTGCTTCAGTGGTATTATTTCCAAGTCTTATTGCTGCTTGCAGGAATTGTCTTTGCTTTTGTTTTTCATCTTTTAATGTCTGCAATACAACCTTTCGCATCTCTCCCTCTAATTTAAAATATTTTTGGTCTTTGTGAGTGTTATAATGCTGATGAGCATCAAATTTCTTTAGTGTTGATATTGCAGCATCACAAAGCAAGCAAATCATATCTTTAGCAGAAACAAGATAATATTGCCATTCCCAATGCTCATTAAAAAAATCTGTTTTCTTCCTTCAGCGTTCTCTTGGTCTTGTTTGACATGATGGGCTGTTAAGCAGACAGAATTAAAAAATACTGTTGAGCTGTGCAACTATTCGCAAATTCCACTTCAAACAGAAACACAGTGCACTGTTGTCAAAAGCTGATAACAGACTGGTGTACTCGACCCCCATGAACTCTCACCAACCAGCCTCGTGTGATAGTGGCGCCAGTCAGGCGGGGGAAGTTAGAACTAAATCATGAGTGTAGCAGCCGTCAGGTTAGCCCTTGTGATTACTAATGTTCTAATTGCACTGGTCAATCTGGGAAGATTATTTTGTTGAAACTTATTTTATTCTTTGGCATTTTAAATATGTTCATTTTAAAAATAAAATAAAAATATAAAAGATGAACAAAAAATGTATTAATAAAAATAAAAGGATTTGTTCTGTAAAATTTGGATTCAGTCAAAAGGCCGCACTTAAGGACCTAGAAGGTCATATGTAGCTTTAAGGCCGCAGTTTCCCACCCGGGCCTGAGGCTTTGCTGCTCAAAGTGTGGTCCTTGCATGCAGCATCAAAGTCACCTTGATGATGCTGCTAGAAATGCCGAACCTCAGATGCCTTCCCAGATCTCCTGAATCAAAATCTGTACTTGAGTAAGATCCCCAGGGGGATTCATATGCCATTTAAGTTTGGGAAACACTAGTGTTAGGATGCTTTCAATCCTGGGAAATTCTGTGCTTTCTGCTGGATCACTTGGCTCTCCAAGGGGACTCCTATCTCCAAGGCCCGCCCCGCTTTGTGTGCTGTTGGGCGTGCACACACCCTGTCTTGGGCTAGGCACACCTGACATGTAGAGCTGCCCCAGGCAGTAGGATGCACCTGGGGCCTCCCTCCAGGTAGCCCAGGGACAGCAGCTGTCTCGAGGCAAACCTCTGTTTGGGGCCTGCTTCTTTTTCCCAGTTCAGCACTGGAGGTTCTCGGCGCCCAGCCATATGGATTGACACTGGAATCCACTCCCGGGAGTGGATCACCCATGCTACTGGCATCTGGACTGCCAAGAAGGTCGGCAGCTGTGATGGGGGCTGGAACTGGGGGAGGGGCAGGTGACCATTTAAGGGCACCTCTAGTGGAAAGATTTTACTTGGGGTGCTCTCTCCCCTCATGCCCCTTTGGAACAGCCACCATGTGCTCTGGCCTTTTGCAGCCCAGAGCCCACATCTATCCTCTGCGTTCTAGCTGTTTAAAATCTAAGGTTTTGGTTCTTCATGAAGGATGTACCTGATGGTCTCATGCCACCCCTTCTTGTAGCCACTGGCTGTGCAAATGTCCTGCTCCACCTCCCAGGAGAGCCCAGCAGGGCCTCCCACCCCTTACCCTTTCTTGCAGATTGTCAGTGAATACGGTAAAGACCCGGTCCTGACAGACATACTGAAAGCTATGGACATCTTCATAGAGCTTGTCACCAACCCTGATGGGTTTGCTTTTACCCACAGCATGGTGAGGGCACCTGGGAGCATGGGGGGAGGGGGCCCACTCTAGCGGGGTGGAGGAAAGGTCACTGCGTCTCGGGGAGCCAGCACCTTCAGGGGCTCCTTGCAGAGAGCCTCACTGAGGGCAAGAGGGCTGCTCAGGTGCTGCACTTGCAGCTTCTTGCCCTCTGACCACCTTCCTGCTGCCCAGGGAAGGCCACTATTGGCAGCCTGTGCTCAGCCCTCTCCCCAGACCCTGATTTCAACTGCCAAGTACTTGATCTGCAGCCTCAGCCCAGCCCGATGCCAGCCCCATTCTATCCTAGCGATTCCTTCCCTTTGCTCCTCCCTGGGCCCCCACTCCCCCAGCCCCAATGTCAGAGGCTCCCACCCCTGGGAATTGGCCCAGTGAATGAGGTCACCTGACCTGGGCTTTCTCAGAACCGCTTGTGGCGGAAGAACAAATCCACCAGACCCGGAATCTTCTGCATTGGCGTGGATCTCAACAGGAACTGGAAGTCAGGCTTTGGAGGTATGGCACCCTGACGGGGCTGGAGGCGGGGCTGGGGAAGGAGGTGTTGGTCCTTGGCAGGTTCTCCCACCCAGTCAGATTAGGTTGGCTCCTAACTCGGAGACACAGGACAAACTAGTCAGCTAACACGCATGAGTCATGGCCAGGGACAGGCAGGCACATACCTGGGATTGGCTGTGGGATACGCAGAGAGGTTGCACAGGTGTGTACACATGTGCTAAGGCTGCGTGGGAAACATGTAAGGGAGGCTCCGCCTCCGGAGATGAGGATTAATTTAACCACGAGCGCCAAACCCAAAACATGGCAGAGAAATACTTAAGGAGGTACAAAGTAGTCTTGCTGGTTGTTCGAAATCCAGAGTTTATGGCGCCCCCAAAATGTTCCTAGCCCTTCCCCGAAGGGAGCATAGCACAAGGAAATGCATGTGAACTCATTCCCTGAGAGCGAGACCTGAAACTCGCCCTTTGTGGAGGCCAGAGCAACAGTCCAAAGACAGTAGAATGGGTGAATTTTTTTTATCACAAGGCAGACTTGAGCCTGGTTTTTATTTTCGCCTCACTGCTTTGTAACCCTTGGCCAGCTGGCTGGTGCACTCCTGAAGGGCTGTGTGAGCCCAGTGAGTCGGGGGCAGCTTTTTCCTGAGTTCCTTGGTGTTCCTCCCTGATTGTTTTCCTCTTACCATGCTGGGCATGGGACTAGATGGGGATACTGAGGCAGGTTCGGGGACCCCAGGAATGTAGCAGTTGGATGGGTGGGATGCTGGGTCTAGCCAGGACAGAGCCTCCAGAGTTGACACAGTCCTTGGCCTCCAGATGTGGCATCCACATTCCATGGGCGGGTGGGGGTTTGGCTCCACAGGGGACAGTCCCATTGCTGTTGCCAAGCAGACCCCATAGGCTGGTGTCCAAAGCAATGAGATAGAACATTCTGGATCTGGATGCCTATTGCTTTGAAAATCTGGCTTCTCGGGGTCTATTCTCATTGGAAAATGAGGACAGCTCTGAAGCACTGGGAGGGAGGCCCCAAGCCCACAGTGCTGGGGCTGCCTGAGGGTCTGGGCTCTGTGTGTAACCTCTTGGGTAAGAGCACAAGACCATGCAAAATTAGGCGTTTCCACCCCCACGTGACCAGACACTTGCCCCAGTGGGCATCCATGTGGGCCCTTCAGAACTGACTGGAGTGAGTGTCCATGGACCCCAAGGCAGTCTGGATAGGAGAAAGATACCTCTTGAAGAAAATAACTTCTGTGGTTTCACCAGAGGGGGGGAAAAATCTGTACATACACAATGTACAAAACAATTATGGGGGAAAAAAAAGTCCACAGGGGGCAAAAAGCTCTCATAATCCCACTACTCAAAGATCACCGCTTTTAATAATTTACCATGTCCTTCCAGAGATGTCCCCTTGCTACAAATTACATTTTTAGAGAAGGAAAAATAAATAGCTAATGAATCCATTAGCAGGTACTTGTGAAACAGGCAGGCTCAGAGGACCTTGGCTATGAACGTCAGAGACGCAGGCAGCTAATTCCCATTCGGCCAGGGGAAGATTAGTTTATTCTGCTTAGCTCAAACCAGAACTAATAGCCCGAAGTGTTTCTCCATATTTGGGCAAAGCCACCTGGTCGTTGGCAGGGGAACTGCTTTCTGTGCGTGGGCTGCAAAAGCAGACAAAGCTTTCAGCCTCCCTGCCCTGCGCATCTGTTGCTGTTTGTCATTTATCAAGTGGAGCAGGTGCAGAAGCTCCCAGCAGACACAACACTGTTAGCGGGGCCCACTCCGGTGTGGGGGGCTGCCTTTCACCCCCTTGCTGTCTGCAGGCGCATCCCCTTCTGAGGTCCCCACCCCAGATGAGGACCAGCAAACCAAGAGAGGATGTGCTCCCTGGTGACAGAATTGCCTCTGGGCCTGCCTGTGGCCAGAAGTAATGTGTGTCTGAGCTGGTGACTCAGGCGAGAAGTTTTGTTAATGGTTTTATTATTGCCTTAATTTGATTGCAGTGTAATGAGTCATCTGTAGACCATGCCTCCCACTCTGCACTCTTGGGGAGGACCGTGTGCTGCATTCCTACAGCATCATCTGAACCGGTCCCTGGGCCAGCGCCCTGCCCCAGGGTTCAGATGGGGTGCCGTGGGGTCCTCAGGTTTCAGAAGTTGGGATGTTCCCTGGCCTCTGGACCAGGCTTGGGTGCAGCCATTGCATGGAGAGGAGAGGGAGTAGGAACTGGGATGGCTTCTTCCAAACATGTCCCTCACCTACAAGTCTTAACCATCTTAGCCTGACCCACCACAACATGACCCTTAGGGAAGGGAGGAAGGCCGAAGAGGAGTGGAAGAGGAAGAAAAGAGGTGGGGGTGGGGGTGTGGTGGCCCACGCCTGTAGTCCCAGCTACTCGGGAGGCTGGGGCAGGAGGATCACTTGAGGCCAGGAATTTGAGTTTGCAGCGAGCTGTGATTGGACCACTGCATCCCAGTCTGGGTGACAGAGCAAGACCCTGTCTCTTAAAAACAAAGAGAGAGAGAGAGAGAGAGAGAGAGAGAGAGAGAGAGAGAGAGAGAGATGGAGGTGGGCAAAGAATCTAGGAGGAGACGGGAACAAATTAAACTTGTGAAAAAAAATAATAAAAGCCCAGCTCCTCTTTGTCCCCTCCCCCAACTTAGGTGCCAAGAAAAATTTTCAAAGACCTCTTTGCAACTGTACTTCTCAGACCAGCCTCAGGCAACTATGGGGAACTGTTCTCTCTTTTCCCAGCCCCCAAGTCCATGGCGCTTCTGGGACCATGACCATGGCAAAGCTTGAGCAGACACTGAGCACTCAGCTGGCCACAAACCCAGGAAGTGTCAGCTAAGGGACTGCTGCTCAGCAGGCGAAGCTGGGGTTGGGCTGGAGACCTAGAGTTTCCTCTGGATGCAGCTTCTGAGGCAGGCCTGCCTTTCTAGTGGAACCACAGTCAGGACTTCACCAAAGGACAAGCCAAGACAGCTCCCTGCAGGGCTCCGGAGCTGCCACGTTGTGGTGTGGCTACGCACCTCTGATGTATTAGACTAGGGTCTGCAGCAGTAACTAACACCCCTCCGAATCTCAGTGGCTTAACACAATACACGTTCAACTTTCATGCACACAGAGTCCACTGTGGGTAGGTGACTGTTCTTGGCAGCTTTCTTCCAGTGGTGACAGAGGGACCCAGGATGCTGCTTCTATCTAGATGACTTTTGCTTCCAGCCACACAGACAGAGGGGTGTGGAGAAGTCACACTTACTCTTAACAGCCTCAAACCAGAAGTGACAGGTCATTTCTGCTCCCATTTTCATTGGTCAGAAGCAGTCACATGACCTCAACCAAACTGCAAAGGAAGCTGGGAAATGCAGGGGAACAGGAGGGTATTTTGTGAGAGTGCTAAGTGTCTCTGCCATACCTGGGTGGCTCTATTTTACTCCCAGGAAATGGTTCTAACGCCAACCCCTGCTCCGAGACTTATCGCGGGCCCTCCCCCGAGTCGGAGCCGGAGGTGGCTGCCATTGCGGACTTCATCACAGCCCATGGGAACTTCAAGGCGCTGATCTCCATCCACAGCTACTCTCAGATGCTCATGTACCCTTATGGCAAATCCCTGGAGCCTGTTTCAAACCAGAAGGAGTTGGTGAGACTGGCCACTTAGGGCTTGGGGAGAAGGAGGCCCTTCCCCAGGAAAGTCCGTTTCTGATACACTCCTAGAGGGTCCAGACTCTCACTAGGAAAACAAAGGTCTGGACCAGCAGACCTCATGGTAGGGGGAGGGGGAATGTGTTGTTCTCATGTGTGATCACATTTAAAGCTGGAGGAGCTGCACTCCCGGCTCACCAGGGCCATCTGCACACTCAACTTCCAGGACTGCCAGTCAATGCTTCTCGCCAGCTGGTGAGGGTGCGGGAGCCCCTCTGAGCCCCGGCCTCTCACCCTGTGCATGTAATCTTGCAGTACAATCTTGCCAAGGATGCTGTGAAGGCCCTGCACAAGGTCCATGGGATCCACTACATTTTTGGCAGCATCAGCACCACCCTCTGTGAGTGAGCCTCCCCTGGCAGCTGCCGCAGACACCAGGGCCACCTGAGGTCAGGCACGTGCAGGCCTGGTCGGCCACAGGGCAGGGCCATAGATCTAGCTGAGCTGGGCCAAAACTACTTCCCACATCTGGAGAGAAGGGCGCACCATGGTGCCTAGGCAGCTGTTTCTTGGCAGCATTCATGCACAGCTCCCAATGCCTGGCCTCCTGCAAGGTTCCTTGAGGGGTTAGAGCCTGTTGGGTGGCCGGCAGGAACTTACTTTTCACAGGGCTAGAGAATAGGTGGGGTGGGCGGGTGTGGCCCTGGTAGAGGGCTGGGCAGGAAGCTTGATGTGGTCTGGGTGGGTGGGGCTTTGGCTCCCAGGGCCCACTTTCCGCTCAAGATGACTCTGTACCCTGTGGGCACATCCTCTTCTTCCTTTTGGGGATGCTTTTTGGCCTTTTTGTTTTTAGACTTGGCCAGCGGGATCACCATCGACTGGGCCTACGACAGTGGCATCAAGTATGCCTTCAGCTTCGAGCTCCGGGACACGGGGCACTTTGGCTTCCTGCTGCCAGCCACACAGATCATCCCCACGGCCCAGGAGACATGGATGGCGATTCTGACCATCATGGAGCACACCCTGAAGCACCCCTACTAGCAACACGCCTGAGGGCAGAGCAGGAGGGGTGCGTCCTCCTCCCCAGGGCCTGGGGCTCCTCCTGAAACCCAACTTATACACCCACCTCCCCGTGCTCTTGTCCAGAACCCTTAGAAAATAAACATGAATTCATTTAGTGTTGGCTACCGCCCCTCTGGGCTCAGCATTGAAGCGGGGACGGAGGGTGGCCCCTTATCTCCCAGGGCTGCTTAAAATGCTGGTAGAAGCCTTTCCACTCCCCAGGCCACCCTCAGGAACATGAGGGGTAGTAGGCTGTGCCTTTTGTCCTCTTGCAGTGCTCTAAGGGCCCAGAAAGAGAACTCACTCCAGCGGCTACTAACATACACGTTGTCCCAGTGTATTTGCATATTAAGATGACCCTGGAGGGGACAATGTTTGAGCTAAAGGAGAGGATCTCCGATGGTGGCATTTCTGGCACCTGCAGGGAGAGGTGGGTCCAGATGGGCAGCGCCTACCTCTGCGTGCTCCATTTCCCATGCTGTGAGGGAGCAGGGCACACTGCAGGGGTCTCTACTCAGAGGATCTCACTCCCCCATAACTGAACGTGACAAGTCACAGGTTTGTGAACTGCTCCTCTGAGATGCCCTCAAAATCTCCCTTGGTCTTTGGAGCACAGGGTCAGAGCCGGTCAGAGCCAGCACCACAAAGGGCCACGTATCCAGGAGAAAGAATTCCTCCTCCTCCTCTTCATCATCAAAATCATCATCATGGCGATCATTCACTGAGCAGTGACACTAGGCTGGGCATGTGCTGGGGAGGCACTTTCTCTAAGAGAGTCAAAGGGGTACTAGTTTGATGTACTAATGGGAGCCTTCCCAATCCTCAGGCTTCCTCCTACCTTCCACCGTCCCTCACCCCACCGGGGAGCAGGGGGACTGGGTCTACTTGCTCTGCCCTAGAAACAAGGGATCAACTGAAGAGTGGACGAATTTGTGTAAGTCTGAGGCAGAAACAGTAGTCTTGAGAGCAAAGCTTGCATTTGTAAGGGCCAGTGTGTGTGTGTGTGTGTGTGTGTGTGTTTGTGTGTGTGTGTGTGTGAGTGTGTGTGTGTGTGTGTGTGAGAGAGAGAGAAAGGGGTGTGGATGCCTGTGTGCTGACCCCTGGAGGGAGGACACAGAGACAGGAAGAATGCAGAGAGAAGTAAGAACAGGCCCTGCTTTCTATCCGATCTGCAAAAGGAGACAGCGGTTGGGCCAGTTCATGGAAGGAGGGGATCAGAGATGATTAAAACCTCAGGTAAGGCCGGCATGATGGCTCACGCCTGTAATCCTAGCACTCTAGGAGGCTGAGGCGGGAGGATCCCATGAGGCCAGGAGTTCAAGACCAGCCTGAGCAAGAGCAAGACCCAGCCTCTGCAAAAAATAGAAACATTTGCTGGGCGTGGCGGCATGTGCCTGTAGTCCCACCTACTTGGGAGGTTGAGGCAGGAGGATTGCTTGAGCCTAGAAGTTTGAGGTTGCTGTGAGCTCTGATGATGCCATGGCACTCCAGCCAGGGCAACAGAGTGAGACTCTGTCTCAAAGACAAAAAACAAAAAACATAAAACAAAAAACCCTCAGGTAAGGCCTGTATCCAATATGGCACCTAAGCAGCAAACTAATAAATGGCTAAACAAGGGGACTAGACAGATGACTAGAGGCAGCTCTATGCGCCGGGCGCACCCCAGCACTGCAGCTGTTGACAGCTCTGAGCAAAGAAACAAGGAGCTTGGCAGGTGCGGAGGCTTAGGGTAGAGACCAGAAGGCCAAGCCCAGCGGCCGTGCAGCCAATGGCCATAGTGGCACAGCTGGCATTGGCTGGGCAGGCGGAGGCCCTGAGGAAGTCAGGGTAACTAACCCCTGAAAAACCCAGATCACCTGGGGAAGAGCCAGCAATGGAGGAGGAGAGAATGCTGATTCGGCTTGAAGTTTGCCACCGGAAACTGAGTTTTTTAAAGCTGGAAGTGGTCTGAGTGAGCTAGAGTTTCCAACCCAAGGTTTTCTGCTGTTAGTGTTGAAATACGTACGCGGTCACGGGCTAAGTTAATATAAGCTAGAGATAAATAGAGGATGTTATACCTTTGCACACTGGAGTCTGTGATTATAACTTTCATGCTGTCTACACAAATATTTTTATTTCATCCTCTTAGGGAGGGTATTCCTGGTATTAATAAGCTCATTTTTCAGATAAGGAAAGCGAGATTTGGAAAGATTTTTAAAGGCCTTGCAGGGCCACACAGACAGAAAGTTGTTGAGGGAGATTTGAACTTGGATTTGTCTAACTCCAAAACCACTATATCACCATTTGTCCAAGTGTGGCTGGTGACCCCCCTGCAGCAGAATCCATGGGGACTTGTTTAACACAATGAAGGTATTTGGGTTCCATCTTCAGACTGAAACAGAATCTCGGCAGGGGTGGGAGTGTGGGGGCGGGGGTTGGGGGGGAGACATTCTTACCATCAGCTCAAGGAGTTCTGAGGTGCCTTAAAAGTACTATCAGCGATTCCTGTTCTCCTGCCTCCCAGAAAGAATATATTTGGGTCTTCCAGGAGGAGTCGGGCTTTGGGGTCTCCCACTGTCTGCTGTTGTCCACTAGGGCTGGAGGTGGCGACAACAGTGGGAGGTCAGGCATTGTTCTCCAGGCTATATCCTAGGGGCTGCCGTGGCCCCAACCTAAAGCAGTGTGGTCTTCGGGCCACAGGCACCAGCATCACCTGGGAGCTTATTGGAAATGCAAATTCTTGGGCCACCCAGACCTACCTAATCAGAGTCTCAGGGTGGGGGCTAGAGAGGTGGGGAGGAGTGGGGAGGCAGGTGATTCTGGTGCTAAATTGGAGAAGCCCAGAGGCAGGAGGATTTGGACTCTGATGCGCTTCCTAGTAACAGCAAAAATCATTAACTCTGTTCTAGCACTTGCTACGTGCCAGGCACGGTGCCAAGTCCATTAGGGGATTCAACACAGTGCCTCCTCACCACTTGCAAAGGTAGGACTCTTAGTGTCCTTATTTTCAGACAAGGGAGCTCGGGCTCAGAGAGGATGGTCACTAAAGGGCACACGTGGCAGAGCTGGGCCTGGCCTTCAGGCGGGTGGTTCGTCATCTGCCTTCAGAACCTGAGCCTGGCTCACGCCCAAGCCCCTCAGGACCAGGGACGAGCAACTTGTTTTCACAGCCAGGTTGGCAAGATCTCTGTGCAGCCAACAGGGCCACAAAAGTTGAGGCTGAAGCTGCTTTCCAGATGAAGGTCTTCTTAAAAGACAATGTTCTTCTCAAAATCCTTCAACAACTTAAAGAAAAACCCCACCAGGGCACCGCATGACCGGCCTGCCTCTCCCGCCCTGCGCCAGCACCTCTCGTCTCCTCACTCAATGGCTCCAGCCTCACCGCTTTCCTCTCAGTCCCTTCAACACTTCCCAGCTGGCGGCTTTGCATGTGCTGCTCCTTCCTGTCTGGAACATTCTTTCCTCCCACTCATCCCCTTCAATATCATTTCCTCACTAGTCCCCGGACCACCCAGTGGAAGTAGCTCTCCTTCTAGGATTCTCTTTTCCAAGGCCTCTCTTATTTCCTTCAAGAGCAATTAGATAATCAGTAATTAATTGACTTTGTCTCCTCTTGTCTGCCGCCCACCAGCTTGTGAGCCCTGGGAGGGCAGGGCCGTGTCTGGGCTCCTCACCCTCACTCAGCTCCGGGCAGCACCAGACACACAGAAGAGACTCGATGTTTGTTGAAGGACCGTTTCTCCTCTTCAGCCCCGTACAGATTAGGACTAGGTTTAGCTGTATGTGACAGAAACCCACCTTACTGTGCCTTAACCAAATAGGGGCTTTATTTTTATCAGGTAACAAGAAGTCGGCGGCAGTGGGCAGTCCAGGGCTGGTTCAGTGACCCCTTGATGCATCAGGGACCCAGACCCTTCTGAGCTGTTCTGTTTTACCACTCTGCTAGATTTCACCCCAAGTTGCAAGATGGCTGCTCCACCTCCAACATACGACTCAATTCCAGGCAGGAAGAGTGAGGGGCAAAAAAGTGAGTCAGCTGAGTCAGCCGGTCCAGGGACTTCCACTTACACCTTATTGGCTGGGACTGTGCCATGTGGCCACGCCCAGCTGCAAGGGAGGCTGGGAAATTGCTCTATAGCTGGGCACGTTGCTGCCCCAAGTGAAACCGGAGTTCCCTTGGTAAGGAGGAAGGGAAGAGTGGATATTGGGAAGGCAGCCAGCAGAATCTGCTGCAGCTTTTTGAGGGGCAGAGAGGATCTGAAGGGACCTCAGCACCAGTTTCTTGCTCTAGTTCATTAAGTGACTGACTTAATCATAAAGCCATAGAACTTTCCAGAGTTCCGTGCAGTTATAAAGACAGGGGCCTCTAAATCATGAGACTTGCACAAGGCCCCACGTGAACCTAACAGCTGGGAGAAGACTAAAGCCAGGGGTGTGCTGTGGTCGCAGCTCACTGCTGCTTCCGCCGGGAGCGAAGAGCCACCCTGCTTGGTCTCCTTGGAAAGTCCAGGGAGATGGCGTCTGGGGGTTTAAGCTTATCGAATAAATGCTAGCTCAAGACGCAGACATGCAAGTTTCAGAGATACTACAGAAGAATCTCCTTTTCATAAAACCTGAACACGCGCCCCCCGCCATTTTCTTAAGTATATAATGCTAAACAGGAGCTTGGTTTTTCTACATTCTGCTTTTTTTTTTTTCTTTTTTCCAACAAACTGCTCTTTTTAAGTATGTTTTTTCATCCTTTTCACGAGTAAAATTTATGAGCATTTATTTAAACGAAAAAAACACTGGAAAAACTGAAGGGAGAAAGAGTGATTATACATATGGAAAGCTATAAAGAACCACAGTGAATGTGCTGCGGTTATTGCTTTCTTAAAAAAACAAACCAGGCAGGCAGTTTGGAATGTGAGAGGCCTGTGTGAGGCCTGCGGGGAGGCCGCGGGTGACGGGCTCATGGCCGGGATCCAGGGAGTCCGGCGAGGGGCCGTTCACGTCCCATCCTCCTCCCTCTCCCCTCTGACCACTCAGAGAGACGCAGAGCCAGAGAGAAAATGACTTCACTGAAAAAGTTAAATTTGATTTAAAAACGCTCCTTTAGAAAAACAGGAAGGCTCAGGCAGTCAGTACGGGCTGCGAGAGAATCCCGTGGACGTGGGGCCTGTCACTGCCTCACAGACCGGGCAGAGCCAGACCGACACCATACTAAGGAGACAGCGAGAGGCCGCCGCTGGCCCCAAGGCCGGAGGCTGGGAGGGGCGAGCCAGATGGATTGGATTGTGGGAGTGTTATCTTTTCCAAGGGTTGTCCGGAATACGAGT
Organism: Indri indri; assembly: GCA_004363605.1. Taxonomy (NCBI): domain Eukaryota; kingdom Metazoa; phylum Chordata; class Mammalia; order Primates; family Indriidae; genus Indri; species Indri indri. The sequence continues at coordinate 147,380 of RJWJ010000752.1, forward strand.
AGGAGAACCTCAAAGGCCAAACAGGCCGCCTGGATTTCCCCCCAAGGAGAGCATTATTTGTTGCTGTCACTTTGTTAATGTTCGAGAGCCAGGCTTGGCCACTGCCGCTCCCAGACACGGTCGCCAGCGTGTTGGGACACAGGCTGGGGTGGGCTCTGAGGAATGTTCCCAGGCAACAAGTCCATTTCCTGGGCTGCAGCCCTGGGTTCCGCCAACCGTCCCTGCTTAACGTGGCCTCCTGACACAGTGGCCACACAGCCAGCCTCCTCCTGCCTGTCCCCAGCGTGGCCTGCCCAAGTGGGACAGACCTGCTTCACCTCTAGAGCTTGGGGGGCAAATAATGTTCTTCTAGGGGGGAGGGGTGTCCTGAAGGACAGTTCCAGCCTGTGTGACCCACCTAGGTTCTTCCCCAGAGTATTTGGGACAATCCTTAGAAATGACAGCATGTCGGCACATCCATTCCGTTTGGCTGGTCCCTCGCTAGCCTCTGGCCCCAGGGTCTGCAGCTCGCCTCTTGCTCTCTCCTACCCGGCTCTGTGGCTGTCCACCCGCCTCCTGCCCCGTCCACCTCCCTCAATTCCCCAGAGCGTAGCTACGACTGTGGGGTAACAGTTCACAAAACTTTACTGGGGCTGTAGAAGGAAAGTACGATACAGAAAATAAAAAACTTAAACTGGACGCTGGATGCCTCTGATGTTGGAGTCAGTGGTTCATGTCCGTCACGGGGTAGCCCCAATAGGCCTTTGCTCCCTGGCCCCCTCTGCCTTGTCCCACGTTGCTGGGGCGGCCCATTCCTCCCGCTGCCCCCAACCCAGTGTGGGAGAGCCCTTGGCAGCGCTCCTACTCCTCTCAGGCCCGCCAGAGGCAAACCTCCCTCCCGTCTCCCTCTCACGTGACGGTGCACCCTGCTCAGATCCTCTCGGCCGCAGGTCTCCACCGTGAGATCTGGGCTCTGGCTCGACATTTCCTGAAGACCTTGGACACTGGAGTCTCCCCTCTTCAGGTGACTCTTCCTCCAGAGAAAAATCCTGCCTCTATTTCTGGGGACAAACACCACTAGCCACCTTAAAGCGACAGTTCTGCGGCTTCAAAGCAGACAAACCAAGGGCTGTACCCGGCACTCAGTTGTAAAAGCGAAACTGCAGGAGGCTGCTGACTGGACCTCAGACTCCCGGCCTCCATGACGTCCCCAAGCCCCCACGACCTCACACTCCCGCGGGCTCAGCAGGATGTGGCCCCTCTCAACCTACACTGCCCTGGACACACCCATTGCAAGCCCCAGGCTCCCTGTGGCTCCATTCTGATCTCCCCGCAAACTTGGCATCCCCTTCCCAGACCTGTCACCATGGCTTGATTTGTTTTGAAGTAAAAAGTCCAAATGTCCTAGAATCGTAAAGTGTCACTGCCGGAAGGGACCATAGAGATCATTCTGACCAACTTCCTCATTTGCTAGATGAGGAAACTGAGGCCCAGGGGTGTGAAGTGACCTGTCCAAAGTCATATAACCCATTTGTGGCAACCTACGTAGGAAGCCTTCCCTGTCCCATTTTGCTCTCTTCTGAGGTTAGAGAATGTCCTAGTATCGCCTGTGCACTTTACCCAGTCACATGTGACAGACGACCAACCTGAAAAAGCTTGAGGGAAAAAAATAGAATTTGTTGGCCCATCCTGAGAGCTGGGGTGGGGCTGGGGTGGCTGGGGCCATCTGAATCATGTGGCCTCAGACTGGGGAAGGGTGGGGGGATCGCTTGAGGCCAGGAGTTCAAGACCTACCCAGTATCCTCTTCCTTCTGATAACAGTATCTCCGTTTTCCCTCAGGGAGCAGAGCACCCTTCCCCACGTCCATTCCGTTTGGCAGCTCTCTCCCTAGCCTCTGGCCCCGGGGTCTGCAGCTCGCCTCTTGCTCTCTCCTACCCAGCTCTGTGGCTGTCCACCCACCTCCTGCCCCTCCTGGCCCGTCCACATACTTGTGTACCACAGCTGTACCACGTACAACCTGAAACACACTGTGCATCCGGCTTTGATCCCTAATATGAACACTGGGGACTGATTCTCCTTTTGCCTCTTTAACAACTCATTTTCTAGGTTTTGGGTTGAGGGTTTCTGAGCATTGCCTTAGAGCCTCTGTTTACCACGTGTGGGAGTTTTCTGGCAAGAGGGCTGCCATGGATAGTTGTCCAGTTTGCGCACTGCTCAGAGTCGTCCTGTCGAAAGAGAGAGGGACTAATGCCTGCCCAGATGGGGAGGGATGCCTTTCTCCATTTCACATAAAGGCACTGATAGGCTAGAATTGGCCTCCTCTTCTAACAACACAAGCACTTTAAAAGTTTAGTAGGTGCTTCAGTTAGAAAGCTTTTTCCAACAACAACAGAAACCCCAACAAACAAAAAAGAAATAAATGTACATTCTGTCATATTATGTTGTCCAAAGGTGGGGCGACAGACATGAGGATATCCAGAAAAAGGTGCTTCCTTCTTAAGAATGGGGAAACCTTCTCTAGAATCTTCCTCACTGACCTCCTCTCACATCACATTGGCAAAGCTAGGTGACATGCCAATGCCACTTGCAAAAGTAAATGGGATTTCCCCCACTATCTCAAAACCAATCAGAATTCATCCCTGGGCTGGGAGTGGAGCGACTTTCCTGGGGAGGATGCCGACACACAATCTGGGTTTGTCCCGCCAGGAAGAAATGGGGAGGGTCACTCGGGACAGCAGTCAGTGTGGCTATCCAGGGCCTCCCACTGTTTGCATTGGGGCACTTGCTGGGCGACTCACTCTTGAATCTAGATCCCAGCCTGGTGGTTTCAGTGCCCTATTTACCTAGTGCCAAGCCTCATGGCCGCCCTCTCTGCCCTCACTCTGGACCACTGCGAGACAATCCCACGGGGTGGAAAGGCAGAGCTGTAGCCCTGTGCCCCAGGTCACATTCTAGCAAATTGTCTTTACCAGGAAGTGCTTTTCAGCTTTCTGAGGTGCTCTGGAGGGGCGGAGGGGATGAGACTTACTCTGCACCTGAGACCCAAATTCCTCTGCCTCGATGCTGTCTGCCTTCTGCCGGCAAGGGCCATAATTTCAGCCTGCAGCATGGAGTTCATCCTTTCCAACCTTGAAAAAAAAATATTGTATGACTCTTGGGCTTCTTAGGTTGCTGGCTGGAGGCAGACAGAGGCTCTCTTGGTGAGTCTGTGCCCTTCCCCGCAGGCCTCTCCCTTTTTTGGGGAGCTTGTCTCTTCTGGAAGGGATCCTCAGAGGCCCAAGAACTAGCCGACGTCCCACAGCATGTGTAATGTGAGTGAAGGATTCAAAATTATAGGACAGCTTTGTATTTAGAAACAGAAAAAGAGGCCGGGCGTGGTGGCTCACGCCTGTAATCCTAGCACTCTGGGAGGCCGAGGCGGGAGGATCGCTTGAGTTCAGGAATTCGAGACCAGCCTGAGCGAGAGCGAGACCCCGTCTGTACTATACGTAGAAAGAAATTAGCCAAACAACTAAAAATAGAAAAAATTAGCCAGGCACTGTGGCGTGTGCCTGTAGTCCCAGCTACTCGGGAGGTTGAGGCAGGAGGATGGCTTGAGCCCAGGAGTTGGAGGTTGCTGTGACATAGGCTGATGCCACGGCACTCTAGCCCAGGCAAGAGAGCGAGACTCTGTCTCAAAAAAAAAAAAAAAAAAAAAAAAAAAGGCTGGGCACGGTGGCTCACGCCTGTAATCCTAGCACTCCGGGAGGCCAAGGCAGGCGGATTGTTTGAGCTCAGGAGTTCAAAACCAGCCTGAGCAAGAGCGAGACCCCGTCTCTACTAAAAATAGAAAGAAATTAATTGGACAACTAAAAATATATAGAAAAAAGTAGCCGGGCATGGTGGCGCATGCCTGTAGTCCCAGC
>RJWJ010000752.1:151364-181266 GCA_004363605.1 Indri indri
AAAAAAAAAAAAAAAAAAGAAACAGAAAAAGAAGTCTTGTTTTTATAATGCAAACTAAAGAAAGGCTCTCCAGAACCTTTCTCTCGGGTGGGGAGATTTGAGAGGACCCTGCAAGGCACTAGGAGGCCAGGGAGGCCTGAGGAAAGCGGAAGACATGGTTCCTGGCCTGAGGAAATGTAGGGTCTCCCTGGGGAGACAAAAATAACACTCCAGGAATGATGAAGGGGAAACCAGTGCGAGTTTGCGTTCAAGCACTAAATAGCGTGATGAATGTCCTTTTCCTTCCCTGCCTGGCAAAATCCTGTCCTTAGGATCCAGGTCAAATGCCACCTTCTTGGTAAAGTCTTCCCTGAACCCTCTTGTAGGTGCCATAATGTGTGTCCTTAGCCCTGTTGGCACTTTTCATGCCCACGGAAAAGGTGCCGTTCGGCTCTCCTGCAGGGAGAGGAACAGCACAACAAGTCCCCTACACGTCCCATCCTGGATGCTGACAGCTGCTTGGAGGACCTGTTGGAGAACCAACAGGTTAGTTGGTTACTTCTGTCTCCCCTGCTAGTCTGTGAGCTCCGTGAGGTCATGTCAGTGGAGCACGGTACCCGGCCCAAGAGGAAACACGGGTTGAACCAGTGAACCAAGGGCTGAGCATTCAGGGAAGGAGCAGACAGGTGAGGCCCAGAGGCAGCTCTGGGGAGGAAGTGAGCAGGGGTGCGTCTGCCAGAGGGGAGCGGAGGAGCCTCGGCGCAGGCTCCATGCCTGCCAGATTCAGGGTTTTACCGTCTTCCCGGAGTCAGGCTGGGGGAGAGTTGTATGTGAACATAGTGGGCTCACTCTACCCTGGCACAGAGGGTGGGCCAGGTAGGGGTGGTGTGGGGAGTCAGCGGGAACAGATGGAAACCAGAAAGGGCTGCCTTGGCTGTTGTCAGTGCCCAAGGCAGCGGCCCTGACACAGAGCAGAGCCCCTAATAGTGCTGGGGAGCCCTGGGGCCCCGCGGATTAGGGCAGATTTGCTTTGGATGTCTCTGCGATGAGATCAGCATCAGAGCTGGGCAAGTTCCCCTTTGTGAGTTCCAGCTTCTCCTGGACACTGTGCAGTCCCCACAGGGGTCTGGCCCTGGTCCCCACCACCGCACTTCCTATCCAGCTAACATCTGGTCACAGTTCCCGTCAAGGGTAACCCTGATCCTGGGGCCCCATGGTGGCAGGGCTGGAGGAAGGGGCTGGGAAGTCCCCGAGGGGTGTTCCGTGCACAGGGCAGGGGCAGCGGGGACGTGGCCAGTGTGGCGAGGGCTAAGCAGACACCGCTGTGGGACAGCCAGAGGGCCCAGCTTGCTCTATCACAGGAACGGAAGAGCTGGCGCTTGGGGCGATGGAGGAAGGGGCGCCTTCCATAGGACCCCAGCTGCGGGTGCCGGGGGGCGGGGGCTGTGGGTGGTGGCTGCGGGCTGTGGGCTGGAGGCCTTGGGTCCCAGCTGATCTCAGGCCCAGGCTGGCCCCTCAAAGCCTGGGCTGAGCCCGGCTTATCTCTCCAGCTGCCCGGTTCCCAGCCACCTTATCTGGAAGGGTGAGAGGGTGTCAGGGCTCGGAACTCCCATGGCCCCTCCATGTGGGACAGGGCCCAGGTGCAAGGGAAAAACAGCCCTCAGGCACAGACAGGTGACCTCTATCGTGGGAGGGTTTAAAAGCCCTGGGGCCGTCTTAACCTCAGTCTGACCTTTCCAAAGGGCTGCAGCATGCGGGGGCTGCTGGTTTTGAGCGTTCTGCTGGGTGCTGTCTTTGGCAAGGAGGATTTTACAGGGTAAGAGTGTGGGGAGGAAGGGGTGCTCGGAGGGAAGGTGGGAGGGCTCAGCCCCCAGCCAGCATCTGGAAGAGACAGACAGACACAAGGGGACACAGCCAGAGAGGATGTACTGGCACCACCCTGGGACGGCAGGCTGATGGGGGACCCGGGCCCGGAACGGGTTGAGTTTCTTAGGACAATCTCCTGAGCCCTGGAGGAATCTGAGCTCTGATGAGGAATTTTCGGGAAAGGAGGAAGGAGGAGGCCTGGCTGGCTTGGGAGAGAGAAATAGTGTAGACTGGGATGGGCACATTAACAATGTCTAGAATTTTCCAAAGATGGGAAGAGAAGGCATGAGCGAGCCCGGGCCTCCTGTTGCTAAGACCCTTTATGCCGCCCCGCTCAGCCCAGAGCACCCAGGCCTACCTGGGGATTCCAGGCTGCCGCCTCCCTCCCCGACCTGAGGGTGTCCGTGGCCAGGGCAGGTGCTGCTCGGGTGCTCAGTCCCCTCCCACTCCACCCAGGCACCAGGTGCTCCGCATCTCTGCTGCTGATGAAGCCCAGGTGCAGAAGGTGAAGGAGCTGGAGGACCTGGAGCACCTGCAGGTCAGAGAGGGGAGAGGAGGCCCCGGGGCACCTCCGAGGCCAGCTGCACCCGCCCCGTCCCCACCACCCTCTGTGGCCAACTGTGCCTGGGTTCTCTCTCCAGCAGGCAGATGTGGAACTGATCCCTGTTGGGAAGTGACTTCAACACCCCAGGGCCAGACTCTTGCTGCCCTTGAGCACCTGAGCAAAGTGCCAGGACCCCCTTTCCAGTTCTCTCTGCCTCGCTGTCTCCAAGCCCCTCCGCTGTGCTTCCTGGCTGTTTCCTGACCACACTGGGCTTTGTCCAGACCCCAAGTCTCCCCTTCTTTCCCTGCCCCTAATACTCATGTTGCATCCCCCACAATATGGGAGCTTCTGGCACCAACAGCCCCTCCCAGGCCGGCCTCGTCCCAGCCTGCTGTCCCGGCTGGTGCCTCCAGCCTGCTGTGCCGGTGCCTGCTCTTGTCCTCCGCAGCTGGACTTCTGGCGGGGCCCTGCCCAGCCTGGCTCCCCCATCGATGTCCGAGTGCCCTTCCATAGCATCCAGGCTATCAAAGTCTTCCTGGAGGCCCATGGCATCAGCTACGAGACCATGATCGAGGATGTGCAGTCGCTGCTGGACGAGGAGCAGGAACAGATGCTCGCCTTCCGGTCCCAGGCCCGCTCCACCGACACCTTTAACTACGCCACCTACCACGACCTGGAGGAGGTGAGGGCACCCCTGGCGGCCACTCCCCATAAGCAGGAAGCACTTCATTGTGGCTGGCCAGCCTGGGTGTATGTGGCACCTGCTCTGTTTCCATGTGGCCTGTGTAGTCTGGGTGGTGGCTCGGTCGCATTACAGGGCTGTCAGCAGGCTGGGATGACAGACATGCTAAGGGAGGCGTCTGAGTGCCCGGAAGCCACTCAGGCCGTTCTTCCTTTCTTTCCCATTTCAGATCTATGACTTCATCGACTTACTGGTGGCCGAGCAGCCGCAACTTGTCAGCAAGATCCAGATTGGCAACAGCTATGAAGGCCGTCCCATTTATGTGCTGAAGGTAACAGGTGCCCACGTGTGCATGTCCATGGGCACACATGCAAGAATCAACCCACGCATGGCACCCACGGATGAGCGTGGGCTCCTGCGGGAAGCCCACAGTCTCAGGGCACACACTGTTGTACGGGCTCACCATGCAGACACTCGGGAAGGTATGAATTTCCATGCCGGCCTAGGTGCCTGCACCCATGTACACACACAGTTTGAACTTTTAGGTGACCCAAGTGTTTCCTATCAAGTGTCACATTATGAAAGCATCGAGGAGTCTGGGTAGTCCAGATAAGGCGTTTGTTTGTGACAAAACACAGAGAGCTGTCTGAGCAGCAAAACAGGGCAGGGCCTGGGGTCTGGTTGAGTCATGTTCACCCTGAGCTTGGGCTGAGGGCAGGAGGCTGAGCTCTGCAGGAGCCCACGCCCACCCAAACAGAGCCTCTGCCTGAGAAACATGGACAGCAGGTGGTCTCTAGCCTGGGCTGAGTTTCCCTTCGGGGTGGTGATGTGAAGCCCCAGCTGTAATGTCGTCCGTGACCACCTCCCTTCCTCTTCTCCAGTTCAGCACCGGGGGGAACAAGCGTCCTGCCATCTGGATCGACACGGGCATCCATTCCCGAGAGTGGGTCACCCAGGCCAGTGGGGTCTGGTTTGCAAAGAAGGTGAGGCCAGGGAGGTGTGGAGGGCTGTCATCTGGAGGGGCACTGCCGTCCACGGCCCACGGAAGCCCAGCACTCCTCTTATCCCTCTGGAAGCAGTGGCCACAGAGACAGGCCAAGGGAAGGTGTCTGTCACTCTAGTGTGACAGATGCCTGGCCTGGCCCTCGCTCCCCTCTGCCCTCTAACCCCAGATCACAGAAGACTACGGGCAGGACTCGGCTTTCACCGCCATCCTTGACACCATGGACATCTTTCTGGAGATCGTCACCAACCCCGATGGTTTTGCCTACACCCACAGCACGGTACAGCCTGCTCCTGTTCTTGGCCCCTGAGCCCCACAATCTACTCACTGCTAATCTCAACCCCCAGAAGTTGAGAGAGGGGCAGACAGACGTGTCCTCCCAGGCCAGGGTTTCTCAACCTCCACACGGCTGACATAGGGGGCGAGTAATTCCTTGCTGTAGGCTGTCCTGTGCATGGAGGGTGTTTAGTAGCATCCTGATCTCCCACCCATTAGATGCCAGTAGCACTCCCCCCATCCCCCGGGGATGACAACCAAAAATGTCTTCAAGCATTGCAAAATGGCAAGATTGTCCCCAGTTGAGACCCACTGCCTCAGACCTTACTTCCTGGTCCTACTTATATTTTTACAGCAAGTGAAATGGGGCCAGGTGGTGTTAGGGGACACCTTGTGGCTTCTTCACCACGTGCAGCCCTCTCTGGCCAAATGCCATCCATGGTCCCCACTGTTGTGGATTCTGCCCCTCTACCTGCCCAGCACACCTTCTACCAACAGCCAGCTGAGAAGAGTGGTTCCCGTCCCATGCTGTGCCGAGGCCAAGCCCCCAGTCAGGGGACTTTGTGTTGAGAGTGGCCCCTGCTGGAAGGCCCCGCCTCTGCCAGCCCACTTTGCTCTCTGCAGTCCCTGAGCCCCATGGTGGACTTGGGCCCTATGCTCACCGCGTGCCGCGGGGTTGGCTCATCCCTTTTCCTTCCTCAGAACCGCATGTGGCGCAAGACTCGATCCATCACGCCAGGCTCTCTCTGTGTTGGAGTGGACCCCAACAGGAACTGGGACGCAGGATTTGGGGGTAAGGCCCTGTGTGATCTAGGGGGGCCCTTGTCTTGTTGCCCAGCCCCTGTCCTGCCCCAGCAGTGGGGGGAGGGTGGGGTGTCACCTCCACCTCTGAGCGTGATGGCAGCGGTGCTCTGAAAACTGGTTGTCCCTTGTCTGTAAAAAGAAAGTTCCTTCCAAATGGAGCTAAGGGCTGAAAGGCTGTCCAGGGGTTCTCTAGCTTACCCTCAACTTCTTCCCTCCTCGGCCACGTCTCTGTGAGAACCGGTTTCCATTGAGGGGCCCGTCTTACATCCCTGGGTGTGTCTACCATCTCTGCCCAAACCTGGTGGGAAGGCAGGACCCCCACGTTATCAAAGACTTCTGGCCTTTCCTTAATCCAGGAGTGGAGGGCAGCCCTCCTGCACCCCCACCTCACCCCCAGCTCCATGCAAAGAACTGGAAGCCATGGAAGCTGTAGAAGCCACGCCTCTTGCCCTCTGTCCTCCCACAGTGGCTGGAGCTAGCAGCGACCCCTGCGCTGAGACTTACCATGGCGAGTCTGCCAATTCCGAAGTGGAGGTCCAGTCCATTGTGGACTTCGTGACAGACCACGGGAACATCAAGGCCTTCATCTCCGTCCACAGCTATTCCCAGCTCCTCCTCTATCCCTATGGCTACAAGACAGATCCAGCCCCTGACCAGGCCGAGCTGGTAGGCGCTGACCCCCTGCTTGCCCTCACACCCTAAAGGCAGCTTTTTTGGGCAGGCCTGGGCTTTCACCCTGATGGGTGACCTGCCTACAGAGTGCCTCACACCCCTCTCCTCCCATGGACCCCTGATGGCTTGGGAAGACCAGCAAGGTGGACTTAGCCTCACTTTCTTTCTGGGAAGCTGAGGCACAGAGTGGTTGAGTCACTTTTGTCATGGAGCAGAGCAAGGCACAGGGCTGGACTTTGATCTTGCAGCAACACACTTGGAGCTGCAGTGTGACCAAAGGGCAGGGAAGCGCCCTCCAGGCGCCCCGCAGGGTCAGAAGATCATGGCACTGCTGAGCTCCAAGGCTGACTCTGCAGGGCTGAGCAGCCTGAGCTCTGTCCTTCTGCAGGGTGCATGCTCCTGGGCCACCCTGCCAGCCCCCAGGCTGCCCTGGCCATGCTGTTCCAGGGGCCTGGCCATGACAAGTGGCTTTGCTTGATGTTTCTTCCAGGATCAGCTGTCCAAAGCCGCTGTGACGGCCCTAGCCTCTCTGTACGGGACCAAGTTCAAGTATGGCAGCATTATCGAAGCGATTTGTAAGTGGTCACATAGTCTCTCTGGGTGGTGGCAGAACAAACGTCAGCTGGAGGCCGAGTGCGGTGGCTCATGCCTGTAATCCTAGCACTCTGGGAGGCTGAGTTGGGAGGTTTGCTTGAGCACAGGAGTTTGAGACCAGCCTGAGCAAAAGTGAGACCCCGTCTCTACTAAAAGTAGAAAAATTAGCCATGCTGGTGGCGCATGCCTGTAGTCCCAGCTACTCAGGAGGCTGAGGCAAGAGGATCACTTGAGCCCCGGAGTTTGAGGTTGCTGTGAGCTAGGCTGATGCCATGGCACTCTAGCCTGGGTGACAGAGTGAGACTCTGTCTCAAAAAACAAACAAACAAAAAATGTCAGCTGGCTTTTCCTGCCCACGGGAGTGTCTCTCGTGGAAGAAAGTAGCCAAGGTGCCCAGACCTCCTCCTGCCCCAACTCCAGCTGTGCCTGACAACTGCTGCCCAGGGCTGTTTTGAGGGGTGGACGGTCCTTTTTCCTGACATGAACTCTGGCTCCTTTGATACTTGCAGACAAACGTGAATTCCTCTGAAAACTCTAGTCCCCTCATCTTGGGGTTAAGTCCAGCTTGTTGCATGGATGGGGTAGAGAGTCCTGCTGGGATTTGTAGATCACTGGGAAATTCAACTTAAAAAACACTTCTCTAATGCTCTTCAAGTACAGTCTATACTTGATTTTTGCCTCACTTACTTATACATGCACTACCCCTGGGAGGAGTATTACTACATCAAAATGGAATTAAGGCACCACGTGTATTGAGCACCTACTATGCGCCAGGCCCCATTTCATGTGCTTGGGATACAGCCGTGAATAAAATCAGCAAAGGTCAGGAAACCTACATGCTAGCCAGGGAGACTGACAAGAAACATAAACACGGCCGTGCTACAGGTTAGGTGAAGACTCAGACTAGACCAGGGTGAGGGGATCAGTAATGCTGGGGTTGGAGGTGGGGCAGGTGGGCCTCACTGAGAGAGTGACATTTGAGCGAGTGTTGATGGAAATGGGGGGGGGGAGCCTTCCAGGCAGAGGAACTTCCTAGAGCAAAGGCCCTACTGTGTGACATGGCCTGAGGTGTTGCAGGAATAGCGCGGAGACTGGCGTGGCTGCCTCAGAGTACTTGATGGGAAAAGTGGGGTACAGGGCTCTGAGGGGGAGGGCTGCACACACATCGCACGCACTTCCTGCCTGAGTGCCCAGCTTCTGGTGGGCGAGTGGGTCACAGATGTACCCAATAATGACCTCGCTTTTGGACTCCAGGCCTTTTTTAGAAACTGTTTCAACCCTGAGTCAAGGTTTTGCTTCGTTCATTCAATGTTGTCAAATAAAATTCTGATGCACAGCCTACCTCCTCCTCCCCTGCTCAGTTTGAAAGCAGCTTTGTTACCCAGTTAACTGCGGAGTTTCTTCCTAAGGAAGACAAGGGGCTTTTGCTTTGCCTCTTCCTCTTTGCACTTTCCCCTGCCGACCAGAGTCTCGAGGGAAGAAGTCCTGGTTACCCAAGTGGGGAACTCTGGTATGTTTAGAGGCTTCACTGAAGTGGCTGTTGGATGGAGGCAGTTTTCAGAGGGGCTTTTGCAATTGCAGAGACTTTGCAATTGCATCCCCCAGTGAATAGGAGAACTGTTGCTGATCTCCTCTTTGGGCTTCCAGCAGGAGTTTCCTGGAAGCCAGGCTGCTTGGTCAACCCTGGCCCTTCGTAGACACTGACTCCCCTCAGCATTGCACAAGGCTCTGGGTTGGACAGTTAACCTGGCCCATGTCAATGTTTCCAAAGTGATTGACCCTTGCTCTTCTCTGGTTTTGCTCCTGCCCAAGATCAAGCCAGTGGAAACGCCATTGACTGGACCTACAACCAGGGCATCAAGTATTCTTTCACCTTTGAGCTCCGGGACACCGGGAGCTATGGCTTCCTGCTGCCGGCCTCCCAGATCATCCCCACCGCCCAGGAGACATGGCTGGCACTTCTGACCATCATGGAGCACACCCTGAATAACCCCTACTGAACTGGCCCTTTGGCACCCTCCTCTTCCTCCTCTCCTGCCCCACCCAGGCAACCAAATAAAGTTTGAGCGTACGAGGAATAGAACCTTGGGGCTTGCGTGTGGAACACATGTGGCGTGTCTGCGTTTTCAAGCTGGGGCAGAAGTGATTTAGTTCCTGCAGGCCTCACTGGAAATGTGTGGGTGGTTGGACTAGATGACCCCTAAATTCCCCCGCATTCCAAGGTCCTGTGAAGTTGTGTCCAAGTGGCGTCTGTTTTAATTAGACCACCCTGAGCTCAGCTCGTCAGTGGGGTGATTTGTTCATACCTTAGCAGCAAGCAGCAGCCACAGCTGCTAACCAAATGCCTGGCACCCCACGGTGGCAAGGAATTCAGCATGTACAATAGTCTAGCTAGTTGTAGCCATTCATCTACAAAAGCGATAACCTGGAGTACGAACTGTAGTCACGCTGGTGGCAATGCTGTCTGAAATAGATGCTGTAGCCAAGCAAAACAGATTAAGCAAAATATGGTCTTCCACGCCTGAATTAAATTGGAAGAAAATAATTGGGTTCAATGAAATCGTTTACTGAAGATAAAGAACATCCAAATGCCAGTCCTAGGACAGTTTATCAATTGTAGTATATCACGAAGACGCTGCATTTAGGGATAGTAGTTCACTGTTGGTTTGCCACATACTTCCTAGTGTCTTTGGTTCTCTGTCCCTGCCCCCTCTATTCCTGTCACCCTTACTCCTTCCTGTTCCCCTGTTGAGACCCTCCACAGCTCCCAGAATTTGGCCTCCCTCTTTGGCTCGGTGCCCCTGACGCCTGTGATAGTACACCCAGTGGCTAGCGATACACGAAGCGCAGGGTATCCCAACGGTTGTCAAAGCCAGACTCTCCCTTTTGTTTCTTCCATATCGCTTTAGATGGGAACGTGTGGCAGGAGTTCCTCCCACAGAAGTTGCTGGGGAAGTGGGTCGGGTGGATGGGGGCAGGGGCCGGGGTCAAGGATGGCAGCCTCTCTCCGCTTTGGCCAGGTCAGATTTCAAGATGCATCCAGCTCGACTGACTTGAGTCTTGTCTTCACCACATAAAATGGCCTGAAGGTCAAAATGCCTTTTTTTCTTTTTGAGGGACATGAGAGAATTTTCACCTTGGAGTTTTATTTTTTTATTTTTATTTTTTTGAGACACAGTCTCACTCTGTTGCCCAGGCTAGAGTGCTGTGGCGCCAGCCTAGCTCACAGCAACCTCGAACTCCTGGGCTCAAGCGATCCTCCTGCCTCAGCCTCCCGAGTAGCTGGGACTACAGGCACGCACCACCGTGCCCGGCTAACTTCATATATATATACATATTTTTAGTTGTCCAGCTAATTTCTTTCTAATTTTTTGGTAGAGACGGGGGTCTCACTCTTGCTCAGGCTGGTCTTGAACTCCTGAGCTCAAACGATCCACCTGTCTCGGCCTCCCAGAGTGCTAGGATTAAAGGCATGGGCCACCACGCCTGGCCCGTTTTACTCTTTTTTTTTTTCGAGACAGAGTCTTACTCTTTTGCCTGGGCTAGAGTGCCGTAGCGTCAGCCTAGCTCACAGCAACCTCAAACTCCTGGGCTCAAGCGATCCTCCTACCTCAGCCTCCCGAGTAGCTGGGACTACAGGCATGCGCCAACATGCCCGCCACGGAGTTTTATTTTAATATTGTTTTTGCTACCAAACATTTTAAAAAATAAAAATAAGCCTGCCTATGCATATAGTGTGCATATGTACTATCTGCATATAGTATACATAAACTTATACCTATGTAAGTTTATGAGACAAGGTAAAATGGGTGTTTCGGTCTTTATAGAAAGATGACCTAAAGATTTCATAATACTCTCTTCAATTTATCTTTTGCAAAACATTTCCCTTCAATCTATGTGACAAGAGATTGTAGATAAGCTGAAACCCATTTTAACTGCTTAGTTTGGGCAAATAGGAAGCCAATCATCTTATTTTTTAATAAAGACTGATAAGAGAAAAAACATTAAGTTAGCATGACAACTTATCACTTTACAAAGCTGGATTACCTAGACCTTGATGGTAGAATTGCTTAATTTAAAATTAACTATGTTCCCTGATAGCAGAGACTACCTTGTTTGGCATCCAGTCTCCAACACCATCAATAGTACTTGATATAAATATGCCCAACAAATATTTGCTGAGAATGTTCTCTACTTTTATTAATGAAATCATACATTTTACAATCTGTATATTATAGGTTTGCTGAAAATACCCATGTGCAAGTTATTTTGGATTCCCAGGGTTGTAGTTTAGAAAGTAAAGCTCTGAGCCAAGTAAGAGTCTTACGAAAACTGGAAAGTGAAGGAATGAAGAACCAGAACGCAGGCTGCACGAGGGCAGGGATTGCTTTGCTTCGTTTACTACTCTATCCCCACTGCTTGGCCAAGTGCATGGCACGGAGTAATAACATTCACTAATATCAATAATAAGTGCTTGTCGAATGGAGACATGAAGGTTGTTATTTTTATTTTCAAGTGTGGGAAGAGATTTACATTTTGTTTTCAGATACATATTTTTACAAATCTATGGGTAAAATATAAATTTCTAAGTAAAAACATAAAGCTAAAAGAAAATAATTTTAGAAAATATTGCAACTTATATGAAAATATTAATAACCTCGAGCTGTCGGAGTAAAAGGGGTTAAAGACAAAACACTTAACACTTTAAAAGAAAAACAGGCAATTCCCCAAAGAAACACAAAAAGTCAATAACCGTATGGAAGATACCGATCCTGAGCGATTTCTTGTACATTAAAGAAAAAAACAAAGGTATCATTTTTCTCTCATCAGATTGGCAAAGAATGAAAAGACTGAGGACCCCAGTGTTACCGGGGTCTGAGGAAATAAGCACTGTCATGTGCTGGTGGGAGGATAAATTTGCACCACCTTTCCGGAGGGCAAATTTGACAATATAAATCAGAATTTTAAATGTATCGCCTCTTTGACCCAGAAAATCCACTTGGAAGAATTTATTTTATAAAAATATTTGGACGAGTTCAAAATATGCATGAACAAGATTGGGATAATAAAAAAAAGAACCTAAAGTAATTATCAGTATTGATGCTGATATGACACAGCCACACAATGGAATGTCATGAAGCCAGTAAGGTCTGCGTCGACGTGGGAAAACGTTCACAAAATACTAAGTGAAAGAAGCTGGCTGTAAGACGGACATGTTCTAAAATTGGGTTGTGGCGATGGTCACACAGTTCTGTGAACTTACTAAAAATCATTGAATCGTATGCTTAACATGGATGAATTTGATGGCATGTGATTTATAGAATTCAGTTGTTTTAAAAAAAGAAGCTGGCTACAAAATAGTGAGTTGAGTATGAATCCCATTTCTGTTTAAAACATACACACACACACACACACACACACACACACACACACAGAGACTGGAAGGATATATCCCTCAATAATTGTGACCGACCTGGGTAATGGTGATAGTTATCCTCTTTCTACTTTTTATAATTTCTTGCAATAAGCTTTTATAATCGGGTGCACCATCCAACAATCCGAGACTGAGCTATTTCAAACACACCAGATAACCTGTGTGTAAAGTTACCTAACATCAACTTATCAACATCATCAAACATCTAAATGGCTAATCTTAGTTTTTGCTCAGATTCTTTCTTATAATTTGTCTAAACTCATTTCTCTGTTCTTACATCATATTTTACCATCTTGCCCAGAACACTGCAGTTGTCTTATCTCCAGAAAAATTTATACCCCAGAGAGAGCTGGAAGCAGCAGGGTTACCACCAAGGGAAGGGATTTCTCAGGCCCCCAGTTGGGAGCCATTCCCCATTCTACACTCTGCCGTAGCTCTGATGAAAATTCTCAAGAGTACGTTCTGCTCACATTCAGTTCCTGTAGCAATCTTGGGCATTGATTATGTGAATGCCTATTCTCCAGGACATTTCAAAAATCTTTATTTTTAAATGAATTCATTACATATGGTTTTCAATGTGGTGTGTGGGCCATTGGGAGTCCATGAGAATCCCTCAGGTAGTCTCTTGAATTAACATTCAGATATTTGCGGCTAGCTTTCTGGCTTTGGCCTAAAGTTAACACTTTAACGTCATTGAATACAATCCAGATATGACCTCACTGGTCCCTCATGCGGTGCAGGGCGATTCATCATCCTGGCAACTGTTTTGCAAAGGCAAGTGGGACCAGTGGATCTGAAGACGCACAGGGGATCCTGCTCCGAGAACCCCAGAAACATCATTCTGTGAACACACTAAGACCCAGGCGCTGCTTGGAGGAAGCTGATAGGACCAACCATAATGTTCAAACTGGCCAGATCACCGGTTCAAGGAGGAGCTCTGAGAAAAGCATAGAGCACCCACCAAATCTGAAAAACTGTCAAAGGGTAATGAATTCTTCCCCAAAGCCTTCAGGATCTGCCTTAATTTGGCAACTCAAACAGTGAGCATCATCTAACTACCCCAGAGACTGAGACTGCCAAGTGTTTATTGCCAAACTAAAAGGAGAAAGTTAAGTCTTCTGCTCAGCCACAGTAGCAGTGTCAGCCACAGTTTTAGAAGAGTGCAGTGGAATGAGGGCTCTGCTGACAGGCACTGAGTTTGCCTCTGTCTCCCCCAAAAACCCAGGCCTGTGCCATCAGCCAATTCATACAACACATGTTTCAGCCTAAATCAGAAACATCACCACAAAGGAAAGAAAAGATCAGATACGAATCATATCAATATGGTTTATGGAATAACTAGCTTGATCTATCAGGAAAACAGCCTACTTTTCCCCCTACAATCTAATTAAAAATGTGTAACTCTCGTTTCTTAAGTGGTACCTCACAGGGTGTCCATTAACAAACAAAATAAACTCAGAAACCCTGAAGCACCCGTCTTCAAGACAGGACACTGGACACAGACCGTGGAAATGCATATTCCCAGGAGTGGATGTCTCGGTCCCTGAATTTACACCGCCTTTCATGCAGGCAGGAGGAGGAAGGTTTTCTGTGGAATCTCAGGTGGCCAGGACAGAAGGGAAGCCAACAGCCAAGGGAAAGTGACAGTCTCCTGGGACCACGATTCTCAGGCTGGATCCTGGCTTCCCAACCACCTAGCTCAGTGACTCAAGGTGAACCTGAGTCATTTAATTTCTACTCAAACCTCAGTCTCCTCATCTGAAAAGGGGATGCCTATCTCACAGCACTGTTGTGAGAATCAAAGGAGTCAAAACACATAATGAAGAATCTAGAAGAACTGCCTAACACATAGTAAGCTCTCCATAAATATTGGCTAGCATTATTCTCTGGAGATCTTTAAGATTTGAAACAAAAGAGAAAATAACACATTCTTAGATGGGGATGGTGTGCAACCCGTATTTGCTGGAATCTGGAGCCTGGCACATGGCCGACCGCCAGAATAATAATGTCCCCAACAGTTCCCTGAGCACCTCCTGCAGAGAGAGATCTAACAAATGCAGGGTGCACAAGAGGACAAAGGATAACGAGCTTTCTGGGTATCCAGAAGGGCAGACAAGCATCGAGTGGCCACTGTCACATCCAGACCTCAATCTTGACAAGTTCAATTCATTTATTCAAAAACACTTGTTAAGGGACACTGTCATAAGGTTGGTGATTTTCACCCTCTGGGAGCTCATAGTCAAAATAATTTCAGAGAGAAGACATATTGATACTCTTTAAAAAATGTAGTCCATCAGTCAACGGCATTGAATAAGTGCCCTTTGCTTGTGACACATTTCACCAGGTGCCTCAGGACATTACGCAGACAAGAGAATTCGCCTCTGCATTCAGAACAAAGAGTGTCAGCGAGGAGAGTGAGACCGTAGGGGACCGCAGTGCGACAAACACAGGCACGTAAGATCACGCACTGAATCCTGCTCTGCCAGAATTCAGGACTGACGAATTTCTGTCATTACACATTTTTTATCCTATAACTGACCTGTGTATCAATTTAAGGATACCATAATAATAATTTCAATAATTATTACAAGCCTAGGTAAGAACTATTACTACCCAAATGTAGCTGAACACTTTGGAAACGCAGCGTGTCTTATTTATTGCTTTTACGTGGAAAACATATTGTTAATCAAAAAATAAATTGCACTGTGTATAAGTAGTCAACATGCCCATGTAATTAAACTGATGAATTATAATCCACATTTTCTGATATTTCTTATGAAAAGTAACTATTATAAGAATTACATCTTTGAAAGTATTGTGAAGAAAATAAACACACGTTAAAGACACAGAGAACATTTTGGAACCGCAGAAAGAAATGTTCTTAATGATTATCTTCAGAGCAGAGCAAGAAGGTGGTCATGGATTTAAATCCAGGTGGACAGAAACTAATTATCCCTCTAAAAAAAGTTAGATAATATAAAAGAATCTATAACCAATAAACAACATGACAGAAATCAAAACCAACACGAGAAAAATTGCCTACATATTTCTTCCTAGCCTAGGACTCTGATTTCATTTATATCTCACAAGGGAATTGGAGAAAAGAAGGGTTTTGTTTGTTCTGATTTCTTGGTGAGTAGGCTAAAGTCTTAAGAATTTTTATATAATCTAAAGGCACCACAGGAAAAAAATCCCTGAGCAACTAATGAACCTTATTTGTTCTCTTTTAATTCTGATTTATACCAAGTCCAATATGAATGTTCTGGTTCTGGCTTTCAACTAAAGGTAAAATATAAAATGACTTTGAGGCCATTTAAATCATTCTATACTTTTCCATAGATTGAACTCCACAATATCACAGCCCAGGATGTTCCTTTTGTTTCCAAATGAGTAATGTAGCTTTCTCCTCCCTCTCCCTGTTTTGACTCTCTTCTTCCCTTCCCCCAGTTCCTTCTTATTTTCTTACTTCTTTCCTTCCCTTCTCTCCTTTTTTCTTAAATACATATCCCTTTAAAGCATTAAATGTATTATTTAAAATCTGGCCATCACCGTACTTCAGGTGGAGCTGCAGCTACACAGCGATAAAGCACCTTCTGTCTTGGGGGTCCTAAGTCTCAGGCAAGGGCAGCTAGTCGACCCTGAAACACTGACCAGAAGCCAGGATACAGATTGTTGAAGGTGGCCATCAGTCCTGCCTGAGCAAGAAAGAAAACGAAGCCCCAGGCCGTCTTACTAGAGAGCTAAGGTCCCTTCCTTTAACTGGACTGATCTCCTGATTCATTTATAAAAGAACATATGTCTTTCTGGGAGATGCAACAAAGGAGGTACTCTTTCAAATCACCGCAGTCTCCTGTGGCTCCCCCAAATCCTCTCGGCAGAGAGGAAGAGAGAAGTTGGCAGGTTTCAGCATATTAATAGCAAACAACAAATTAGTAACTATGTACTTTAATCTTCAGCATTCATAATTGCACAAAGTATCACCGATCATTTAAATAATACAATGTCAATTAATCTAATGAAAAAACCAGTAAAGTATAACACTAAAAACAATACCTCAAGCATGTAAAAAAACGTCTGATAGTAACATTTAACACACAAAGCACAGAATGAGAACAAGTCTTTTGAGGAGTGGATGTTTAAAATCCTTACTAGTGGGGCAAAGCACTATGAAGAAATACACATAAATTTATTCAACCTGTCAGGTCTCTCACGTAAATACACAACAGTTCTAATAGGTTTGGCTAAACCGACTGTCCACATGTATACAGTGGTTGCTAACACTCCGACGTGGTTTGATGATGGGAATGCAGAATCCGAATGAAGGGAGACTACTATTTACTTTCAAAATAGAATCGGGTGGGGAAGCCTAAACTCGTGACTAGCCAGCCTGAAAATGGCATAATTGGAACTTTGTTACAGACAAAATATTTTTTCCTTAAAAATGTGTATGTGTCAAATCGCTGAAAATCTTATCCATGCTGAGGGAAAATTGAGTGTGGAAAAATCTGCATTTTTCTATCTATGCCGAAAAGAAAATAAAAAGCCAGAGCATTTTGGCATTGGCAAAGGGCTAAACTAAATTCTCAGGCAATAAATTTATGGGGAAACACGACAGGCTCCTCATTAAAGCTATATGTACGCTGGCTGAATTTTATACAAGACTCTTGAATCTTGTGGAAAATTGGGCACGGCTGGACATCGGAACAATGTCCCTGGTTTGTTTGTATTCTAAAGCATCGGAAAATGTTGCACTGTGGAAATCAAGCAGAGAGGAACAAACACGCTCTAAAACAGAGCTGGGCTGAATCTGAAAGTTATTTCTCCATATGCCTCCATGAGATATTTATTACATTTATTTCTCTTACAAACACAGCCCCCATGCTAGAAATACTGTGGTGCTTTTTTTTTTTTTTTTTGGAGGAGAGAAAATAGTACCGTGAAGGCAGATCTTACCCAGCAGCGGTAACCAGCGGGATAGGCAATTTTCAGTTGGCTTTTCAGAAGCTGGTTGCCATGACAAAGAGCACAATTTATTCCTTGGTCCCTTATCACAGATACGATCACAGACCATGAAAATTAACAAGGCTCTTTTCCTTTTCCGTATAATTTCAGAGTCCCTCATCCTTACCTGAGGTCTTTTGTTCCCCCAATTAAATGGAATGAATGTCAGTCATCTAGCAATTCAATTAATGCTGATTCAAAATTCCGGCCAAAACCAGAATCTATAATCACAACTTCCTAATCACAGCTCAGTCATGAGAATGAAAAGTAAGCAGGAAATGGTACTAATTACTCAATTAGACTAATACTGTATTCCTAAGCAAGGGCTTCAGGGACTGTCAGCCCTCACAAAGGACTTCGGGGTCCTCTTCACCTGTGGGTCCCCAGTTGTCTGATTGAAGGTGATATTTTCAAGTGGCCGTAATTTCTATGCAGTCTCACATAGACGCGCCCAAGCTGGGCAGTGGAAATTCACAACTGCTATACCGAACACAAGGGAGGGACTGCTCGGGTGGGCTTTGCAGGGCTCTCGACACAGACCTGTACAATGGCCAGGGCTTTCCCGGGAGAGGCCCTCCTCCTCAGGGTGAAGACAGTTGAGTGCATACCTTTCTGGTTCCAGGAAAACATCCAGCGAGGGGGAACATTCAGGAAGTGTATAGCTACTCTACTAAACCTTAACACTGAGTGATGCTCACAGGCACTGGCCTCCAAACTCACAACAGACCTGCGCTGAGCTGGGCAGAGAGCTCTGCAGCGAGGGAGCCCGCACTCGGTGTGGGGCCTGCGCAGGGCTGGGACTTAAGACTCATCTGCACCCTTGGGGACAGCTTCTTGCCCCAAGCCTACCTGGAGAAGCCTTCATGAAATCAAGAACAGTGAATGGAAAAACTGACTGGGGAGAACACCGTGGCAGATGTGGCTGAAGTATTTACAGAACAACACAGGATATAGCTCAAACAAGCTGGACCTTATTATTATTATTATTTTTTAAAAAGCCCCCAACTTAGATTCTTTTTTCCTTTTCGGTTTCAAAAGACTTAAATATTCTGTAAACAATAGGGGAGACACTAGAGCCTGTCGTGCCTCTGATTTTTGTGGTCACCTGTCAAAATCCTTCCCAAGTTGGCCGTGGGGAGCGAAGTGGACACAGGCAGAAGGAAGAGGGCCTATCCCACGTGTCCCAGGCTTTCCTCTGCAGCAGTTTCTGAAAATGACCGAATTGGGAACTGCTCAGGGGTTCCAAAAAGAGAAAAAACATTTATTTTATTTGACTAAGTGAGACAAAGTCTTTACTTCCAGGGTTTGCCTTGCTGGTGTCCACTGCTGAGTGAGCGGGGGTTTGAGTGGCCGGCAGGGCCCCCGGCAGGCAGGTTCTGACTGCTGCGGGCACCAGGCACCTTGGAGTCTCTTCCGGAGGAGTTAGCTTGGTTCAGCCGGCCTGAAGCAAGCAAGAAAGCAGAGCTGCAAGAATGATTCCAAGGACAATCCGCCAGATACACTTTTAGGCTAATGAAGTCCTAGTCTACAACCACTTTTAAGCTAATGAAATCCTGTGAGGCATCTGCTTTAGGCCAGTGATGACCTACTCCTCATCCGTCAGATCAACTTGAAGGTGGGGAAGGGAGCAGGGATGGAGGGAAACCCAGATAGCCTTTTCCCCTTCCTGCCCCTTACCCACAGCAGGCCTAGCCTGTCCTTCATTCCTTCCTTGGTAGAGACGGATGCAGGGTAAGGAGCACTTAGTGGAAAGAGAAGAGAAAGTAGCGTGACACAGGAAAGCTAGGTAGAAGTCCCTCAGAAGTTTAAATGTACCCAGAGGCAGCAGAAAGAAATGAGAGCTTTCCAAGAAGGAATCTGAATGCCTTAAGCTTAGCTTCTCAGCTTTGCCTGAGATGGACATTTTGATAAAGTCTCTTCTCTGTGTCTGTGCTCAATGCCTAATTCTTGCCACTATCTGCAGTCATCTTCACTGTCCCCTTTCCCTGGACCTGCACCACATCCTCCCAAATATTTTAAGCATTTAATATGAGAGATAAAGCTTTTCATATGAGGTGATGTTCAAAGTTGCAAATCTTACGTTCCACAGAAAATATTAAAGGTCAAAATATCTTACTAGAATTATCTGCAGGACCCTGATCCTCTTCCAGATAATATCCGATCTTTTTTAAGTCTTCTGGGGTAAATCTCCATTTATTCTCAGCTGGTAGGGGCAGCGCTTTGGGGCTGGATCGTTTCCGGGCAGAACCAGGAGGAAGGGCCTGCTGGCAGTGCGCTGGCAGGGAACCAGTAATTAGTCCTTCTGGGAATTTCTGAGCTAAGACTTTTAGACCTAGGTTTAGAAGAACATCAGAAAAAGCAGCATTAACAGGGTGAGGCCAACCCAAAACCTGAAAAGAAGCCTGCATGTCTTCTAATCTTTGATCACCGAGTTGAGGCCGACGCAAGTACATGAAATCTTTCTTAACTGTTTCATCCTTGAGCAACTCACACCAGAACACGTCAGGAGTTACATGGGATTCTGAGAATGCCACAAGAAACCCTTTTGCTCATGTCTTCAGCATCAGGGCTTTCTTACCGAGCCCTGAAGCAACATCATTATTTTAGGAATTAAAAGCACTTGCTGATATAGCTAAGGGAAATTTCGCATAACTAGTGACTCCTTTGGCCAGCATGGTTTTCTCTCTTTCCAGAACACTAAAGTCTGAGCACTGAGAGGAAAAAGGTGATGGAGGTGGGGCCGAAGCACTGTGAGTCCAAATTTCTGCCTCTTAAGTCCCGAGCAGAGTACAACTTTGCTCACCTCCGGAAAGCATGAAGAGATTTTCAAATCCCCGCTCGCACATGGTGGTGGCTGCCTGGCTGGCCAGCCTTTCATCGTCGTCGTACAAAATGATGATCTTGCCGTGGGCATTTTTCTAAGAGTCGGATGAGTTAAGGTTCCATGGCGCCGAGCTGATGCTCCTACACTATCAGAAACCATGGGGCAGAGGGCTGTCAAGGTTCGCCCTTCTAAGTTCTGGGGAATGTCGGACGAGCCCATTCTTCCTGTCACACTAGCAGTTATTGGACTACTGGGGTTTTTTCCTGTCATGAAAGCCTCACAAACTAGCATTCTTTTCTTTTTCAAACTAATGTTACCATGGTCTAAGACAGGACTAGTTACGGACTTTACACCCTTTAGTTCTTTTATCCCTACAATCCTGGAAAGTAAATATTACAATCTCCATTTTACAGACAAGGAAATAGAAAAAACTTCTGTGTCTAATGTGTCCACGGAATCCTTATTTATAATAGTTAAACATAGGAGCCACCTAAAAGTCCAAAATAGAGGAGAATGGTTTAGTGAATTATAGTGAATCTGAAGATGAGATATTATACAGTATCAAAAATGGAGTTTACAAAAACCTTGTGTCAGCGTGGGGAAATACATTATAATACGAAGTCAAAGAAAGCAAGGTACTAAGTTACATATACAGTATGATTTCAACTTTCTTAAAAAACACATAGGAGACAGTCTGGAATAAAATATATCAATAATATAATATAATAGGAGCTACTGCTCAATTGTATAGATTATAAGAGATTTCAATTTTCTTTTT
Source organism: Indri indri (assembly GCA_004363605.1). Lineage (NCBI taxonomy): Eukaryota > Metazoa > Chordata > Mammalia > Primates > Indriidae > Indri > Indri indri. The sequence goes on from RJWJ010000752.1 coordinate 171,822, forward strand.
TATATTGATATTTTTCAATATTTAAATGATTTTCTACTTGTAAGTTTTTTATGAATGAAATAAATTAAAATTTTAAGAAGAAAAAAGTTAAAATAAATTTACTTCTTAAGTTCTACTTGGGAAAGCTTTCTGGGGGGAAAAAAGCTCTTAGGACTATTCTCAATGGATCCTAACCCTTAACCTACTGTTTTTTGGCCCAATGCAGTATAGTTTGGAAGCATCTGTCTTAATAGAGTCAGGATTCTCAGCAACAGCTAGGAATCCAAATTCTAAAAGATGCTAAGCTGATTAATATCAAAGGTCCTTCACAGTTTTTTTTACCAGGAGCATGACTCAAGATAAATTTGATTGTTACAATCCTCATACTACCCAACTCCTTAAAATGCAACAAAGGATACATATTCAAGAATATCATTTGAATAAGGGTTCATTGTTCTAGACAGAGTTGCAATTGGGTAACTGTAAGCTGCAAAGAGAAGAAAAAGTTTAGGAAGTCTGTAGTTCTCTTGGTACAACTTGGCCCCAATTCCCAGCTGGTTTAAAATCTAAGATAAATAAATATATTTTCAAAATCAATGAGCCATTAACCTAAGTACTTTTGTGAAAGAAAAGAAACAGGACACTGAACAAAGTATGAAGCTTCACTTCACTGCTTCCGAGAGCCATCTGCAAATCAGTAGCCCCTCCCAGAGCACTACAGTGGCACCAACCCTACAGGTTTCCATAATGGATGCAGCTGACACACGGTTTCCTTCACTGCTGACTGTCGGCTGTGGTTCAAGTCTGCCTGGACTCAAGGACAGACTCTGTTCTTGAGCGTTGAGTCACTTAAAAGCCTTCTCTCTCTTACCTCCAACAATGTGGCACTGCTGGTAAGAGTCTCTATCACGCACATCTAGCAGCAGGAAGGGACAGTCAGGATAAGGTTTGTCTTTGGTATTGGGCTCTGCTTTCTTCACTAGCCCTTTGTCCAGATCCAGTTCCCCAACACCACTGATGACGCTGCAAGTGAAAAAGTAGGTCAGCAGAAACCAGTCAGGGGTTGGTGGCTTAAAGGTAAATGCGTTTCTTCAGTACAGTGAGACGAGTGCTCAGTATTTTTTCAAAAGATGCTTCAAAGAGAAAGGAAAGTGGATATGGCGTCTCAGTTCTGCCTCTGAATGCAGGGTCCTATGGATTCCTATTCTATCACACTGGGCCCCAAAGAGAAGATCCACACGTCTCTGCTCACCTTCAGACAGTGCGCGTTAAGTCATTACATGACTGAGGGGGTAGAAACTGCAGGGCACGTGCTGCCTCCAGCAGCAGGGGCAGCATCCAGAGTAAGAAAGAGGGGAACAGCTAGTCCAATGGAATTTGGAGGAATGTAAGAAATCAGAGCAAAAGGGGAAAGAATAAGGTTGCCAGCGCAGGAAAAATGAAAGTTGTTACTATGTATATGTAATATACAAAGTAATAATAATACTTTATATGTTTCATATACTTATCCGGTGACCTATTCACTGTAGATATTGAACCTTAATACTTTCAACAGTTATCTGTACTTACTTTCATTTTATAGGTTATAATGTTGAGATTGAAGAGGCTTTTGTTTGGTGACATTCATAGAATGAGACAGAGGAAGGGCTAAGATTAAAATGAAGAAGCTTACCACTGACGGTTCTTTTCTAAGGTCATTAAGTCACTACAATTGGTCACCATCTTAACATCATAGGAAAGATGTGGTAAAAACATGAATAAAAGGAATAAGAAGATTAAGTGTTATGAACAAAATGGCAAATTGTGAGACATCTGTATTGGAATAGGAAGATGGTTACTTGCTTGAAAATATCAAGACACATATGCTAAACTACAGATTAGTATGTAGCACAGTTCCTCTCTCACCACAACAAATGAAATTCTGCATTTAAATCCGATAAATACTACAACTCTTAGCCAGGTGTGGTGGCGTGTGCCTGTTAGTCCAAGCTACTCGGGAGGCTGAGGCAGGAGGATTGCTTGAGCCCAGGAGATGGATGTTGCAGTGAGCTATGATGACGCTACTGCATTTCAGCCTGGGCAACAAAGCAAGACCCTGTCTCAAAAAAAAAAAAAAAATACTATAACTTTATGCCATATAGTGCATATTTTGTTGAACCAAAGGAGAAGAAAATCTATTTGATATGAAACTGTATCCGCAGTAGAAGTCCTATTGGCCTAACTCTTCTTGGATGCATTTTTAGAGTCCTTTCATAAAAATAGTATAATGATGGTGATGATAATAATAATAGTACTGATGATAGCAATTCTTTCTCTAGCAGAATTGTTTTACCAGTAGAAGGAATGGCTATGTGCTGAATATCAGCAATGTCTTATAATCAATAGTTAATATTTGTGAGAAAGGACTGCATGGAATAAAGTCCACGTAAATCCATGGGATAAGAAGGACTATGTCTCAGAAGGAGTAGAGAAAAAAATAAAAGAAATAATTTTCAAAAAAGGACCAGCCATGTGCAGTTTTAGAATCAACACCAAGTGCTGCTTCGCTCTCCTTTGCACCTATTCAGCATCAGAGCACCATGTGCAGCGCTGTAACTCTAGACAGGGTAATTATGAGCTGCAGTGGACAGAAAAGGGGTGGAAGGTATATTCTCTGAATCAAAAGATACTACTTGTAAAGCTAGGTCCTAATAACAAACTTCTGTATAGGAGAGAGAAGAATGGAACTGAGAAGTGAAAATTAATACTCTATTGATACAGTCTTACATTAACTCAGTAAGAATACTGTGAAAATGGTTCAGGAGGTGGTGTTTATATAGAGAAAACTCTATTGATATACTCTTACATTAACTCAGTAGGAATACTGTGAAAAAGGTTCAGGAAGTGGCGTTTATATAGAGAAAGTAGAAGGGCTGGGATTAAAAGGTGGAACTTTACAACTGCCAGTTCTGTTTCTAAGGTAAATAAATTACTGAAATTGGTCTCTAGATTAATATGGAGGTAAAATACAGTGAAAATATGAATCAGGTGAGAGTACCTCTGAAGAGTTGAGCGACTGGAGTCCCCTGCTCCCGTGCTGTTTATGAACTGGACAGGGCTGGGTGACTGCTCGCCCGGGCTCCCTTTCCCATTGGTCCTGGCAGTGATTTCAGCATCAGGGTCTGAAGTTGCAGAGCTGTTGTCTAAAATTTGCAAATGAAGAAATAATCAAATTTAACCTGAGCCTGTGTATTTACTTATTAGGCAGTTCCATTGACACTAAGTCAAGAAAAGGAAATCTTATCACCATTATTAAATGGTTCTGGATGTTCTAATGCTCAGGTTCTCAAAACCTAGTGGACTCCAGGTGTTCCTAAGACTCTTTTGGGGGGGTCTGCAAAGGAAAAACTATTTTCATAATAAGTCACAATCACTGTATTTTTCACCATCATGCACACATTCACTATAAGTAAATAAGGCAGTTACACTAAAAAAGTCTCTGATAAAGCATGAAAATTAATAATTTTATTAAATCTCACCTGGAAGCAAGTACATGCCTTTTTAATGTTCCATGTGATGATGTGGGGAGTCCACATACAGTTAAGTTTGCTACACACCAAATTACCAGGGTTATCTCAAGGAAAAGTATTAGTGTGATTGTTGAGTTGCGAACTGAACCAGCCACTTTTGCCATGAACACCGTTTTTACTTGGAAGAAAAATTGACAGAAAAACTATGATTACTTAGACTTGTGTATTTGGCAGACATTTTCTCAAAAATGAACTCAGTAAGTCTGTCATTTCAAGAACAACTACTGATGGTATTTGTTGCTAACGATTAAATTTTGAGCAAAACTCAGAATTTGGGAAACTATATTTGCCATCAGGAGCTGAATGAAATATGGGTAGCTGCTTCCCATATGTATAGAATTTTTTGATAAGATAGATGGTGAGATTAATAAATGTGATTTTTTTGATAGTGTGTAATGAAATGTGTTAACATTTGGGAAGATCTTCATAACACAGTGAACCAATATTTTCTAAATGACCAATGTATGATTCATAACACCATGCGAAGGTAAAAGATGCATTCAAAGAATGAGACAGACAGACGGATTTTAAAGTATTAATAACAGGATATGAAATCATTGCTATGGTTGCAGATTCCACATTACAGCCAACCTTTAAGAAACTACCAGTTGTCAACTTTTGGCATAGTATCAAAGAAAAATATCCACTATTATCTGAAAGGCATATATTACTCCTCCCTTTTCCAACTACAGGTCTGTATAAGCTGGACTTTCTTCATATATTTCAATCCAAACAGCATATTGCAACAGACTGAATTGCAGAAGGAGATAAGAAAATCAGTTGTTTTTATTAAACCGGACATTAAAGAGATTTAAAAAATATGTAAACAATGCCATTCCCAATAAAATTTTGTTTTAGAAATACAGCTATTTTCATAAAAGTATATTATTTATATTTATAATGACTTTAGTATTTTTATATATTTAAACAATAAATAAATATTAAGTTCTCAGTTTAAATTTTCAACATACTAAATATTAATAGATATAATCCACATAAACTAAAGGTTTTTAGGGTTCCAAGTAATTTTTAAACAAGTAGAGGGAGACTGAGACCAAAAAGTTTAGGAATTTGCTGTTCTAACTAATACAATGAGAAAAAAAAATAAAAGTAAGAAGCCTAATTATTAAAGAAGATATTAAAATTTAATTTGCATATAATATTATAATATACCTATCATAGAAACTTCAAGTGAATACTATCAGAATAAGGGCAATAAACATATGTTAAGATTAAAAAATGCTAATAAACAAAATATTTTTGTACCAATTAAAAAGTAACATGAAAAAATCTCATTTACAGTAACAACTGCAGCTGTAAAATATACTCTCCTAAAAATAAACCTAAAACAAATGTAAAAGACTTAAAAAACTTATAAATCCTTTATTAGACTTATAAAAATTTTACTTAGAGGCCTTAAAGAAGACCTCAATGAAGACAGTATCATATGTTACATATTCCTGACTGGACAACTAAATGTGAAGTCAAGTTAATCCTTTCCAAATTTAATTTTTAGCCTTAATACTAATCCCAATGGGATTTTTAAAAACTTAAAAGGATTTCAAAGATAAGAAGAGCATATGTACACACACACACACACACACACACACACACAACACACACACATATAAAATTAAGGCTAATTTGGAGAACTTGCCTTATCAAATAGTAACATATATTGAAGAGGTAAATGATCAAAACAGTGCAGAACCACAACCAGGACAATGGAATATAATAGAGAACATGGCAACAAATCCTAGAACATATATAAAAAGTTAATACACCCATATCACAAATCAGTGGGTAAAGGGAGAACTAACTATTAAGAAAATGGTGCTGGGAATATTTCTCAACTATCTGGAAAAAGAAAATTTAGATAATCACTTTGCATCATATACCAAAATACATAATAGATGGTTTAAAGTAAAAAAACCAAAAAGCCAATAGAAGAAAATATAGGTAAAAAATTTATCTTATTTTGAACTTTATGAGCGTAAAGCAATAAAAGAAAACACAATAGTAAAAGCTAATGGATATGATCATGTAAAAAAACTCGATCCCATATATGTCAAAACTAACAAAGAAAGTTAAAAGGTGAATAACAAATTAGGAAAAATATCTGCAACACATGTGAATGAGAAAAGGTTAATATACTTAATATATAGCTTTAAAAATTAACTAGCTCTTTAATGTACACAAGGTAAAAAAATGCAAAAGGATCAAGAGTACAAGGTAAAAATGTAAACAACATAAAAATGTTAGTATGGAAAGGAAGTCTTTCCTGCAGGCCTTCCTCCCCCAAGGGAACCACCTTCACATACTATGTCTCCTTCCAGAAATAAAACAACTACATACTTTTGCATGTATTTTACTTCCTCCCCCTCTTACATATCCAGGAGAATTCTGTTCATACTGTTGTACACTTTGGGTTTTTTGTTTGTTTTGCTGTTGTTTTATTTTTACTTATTAACACAGCTTGGAAAAATGGTTCCAAATAATCAAGTGAAGATTTTTCTCATTCATTTTCAAGGATGCACTGGTTTCTACTGCATGAAGATAATCATAATTATTCAGAGCTCTTACAAATCAATAAGGAAAAGACGAACATTCTATTAGAAAAAAATGGGAAATGGCACGTAAAGTTCTTAAAATATGTATTTGATATGACCAGTAAACACACACATACACACACACAGAGTACATGCACAGGCAGCTTGACCTTACTATCAGAGAAATTAAAAGTAGAACTATTTGGTACTATTTTTCATCTATTGAATTGGCAAATATTTACAAAAATGATAATTATTCAGCATTGGCTAGGATGAGGAGAAAAAGGTCTTCTCATTCACTCTTGGTAGGAATGCAAAGAGGTACGGCCATGCTGGCGGTAGTGTGGCAATTGCAATCTCAATTGAGCATCTACGATGGTTCCACCCATTGACCATGTGCAGCCATTTATCTTCAGGGAATCATCAGAATCATACCAACATTTTTATATACATTGCAGCATTATTTTATAAAAGTGAAAAATCAGAAGAAACTGTAATGCCCAACAATAGGAGAATAATTAAATAGCCAAAGGATAGACATTATATGATAACGCAATCTTTACAACCATGCTTTTAAAGACTATTTAATGACATAGGAAAGTATGCATGAAAAAATGCTAACTGAAAACAGCATAATAAAAAACAAAAGAGTATGGATTTAATTGGGGTGGAGGAGTTAGATGGGGGGAATCGGACCAAAATATTAACATCCATTAGTTATTTAGATTTTTCTCCTTTATATATTTTTTGCAGTTTTCTAATTTATTAGAGATATACTTTTAAGTCAGGAAAAAGTGATAAAGGAGATTTTTGTATTCCTTCAAAGATAGCCAGTATGCATACAGATACGATCTGTTTCACAGGCACTCCTGAGTGAGTTATTATCTGTGCAGAGCACTAGAAAAACACTAATATTACTCACATATTATGATGTCCTATTTTACAACAACAGCCTATTTTCTGTGCAAATTTACCTCAGAAGAGAAAATTGCATGTGCCCATATGTTCTGGTGCTGCAATCTCAACAATGAATTAAAGGACCAAACCTAGGTGCTTATATAACCTGGTTAAAATTGGGAGTACTTGTATGAGGAGACTCAATTATCTCTGTGACAAAGAGCCCTTATTTCTCTGCCGGTGAGAGGCATCTGTCAAAGATAAATTCCTGTCATTTTCAGATTCCCTTTATCCTCCCTAACAAAAACCGGCCCAGGGAAATGACAGTCAAGTTGCACAAACCCAGTGTTCAGACTTCCTGAGAAACTTGTCTTGAAATCAGAAGTCAAATTCCTGACCTACATCAACCTTAACAAAACACATTCCCCTTCAATAAACAGCCACACATTGATCGCTGGGTTCTGCAGGATAAAATAAAGACCTTAACTCTGTGTATTCTTTTCATGAGAGTACAACTAGGAGGCTTTATTTCCAACTTGGTATTTAAGAAAGGAAATTTGGAGCCTACCTATCTTTCTAGCCTGATCTCTTACCCAGTCCTACTCCTCCCTAAGACCACAGCCGGATTGGATTACTTGACTGCGCAAACATGCCTGGTGTCCTTTTTTCATCTCCACGCCTTTCTCGGGCTGCTCCTCAGCCCGCAACAGCCTCATCCTTAACTTGCACCTGCTAAGATTCTATCCCCCTTCAAGGACCAGCTCAAATGCCTTGAGGAACTACCTTGTCTTCTACCTGGAAAGTAGCTTTCCTTCCTTGGAACTCCCACAGCATCCCGCATCTCTCTTATTCCCACTTTCCAGGATCCCTTAAGGATGCAATGCAGGCGGTGCTGGCTGCTACTGGAGACACTTAGATCCGTATCCCAGACCCATTCTACTGGCTGCATCACCTGGAGCAAGTAAGTTAACCTCTGAGGCTTGGGCTTCTCATCTGCAAAGTGTACCTTCCTTCTAGAGTTGTTGAGAAGATTAAATAAGAAAACTCATGAAGTACTCAGCAATGTATGTTCAACAAATAATGGTTTCCTTCCATTCCTCCATTTAAAAATTCTGCCACATTAGTAATTTTGTGGTATTGTTATCATCCACCCCACCCAACACACATACACACGTGCACGTACACACATGACCGTAAGTTCCACATAAGCAGAGCTGTGTTTTGTTCATCTCTGTACTCTCACAGCACCAAATCCTGAGACCTGCACATACATATGAATAGAATACTAACAAAAATTTGTTGGAAAAAAAGTATAATAATTAGTATATTAAACACACCTAAAACATTTAAAACTGTAAGTGTTAGAGCCAGAAAACCACATGGCTTATTTTAAAGAAATAAGAATTAACATCTAAAGCACCGGATAGCATTTCTCGGAGAATAACAATCTAATTACAAACAGATACATCAAAGTCTTGAGTCCCTGTGAACACAACAGCAAATGTGTACATGGTGAGTACTTCGGGCAAATGGTCAATCTGTTATTTTCCCCACATCCTCAATTCTCATTACCTTCTAACCTCTGAATCTCCTCGGCTGTCACTTCCAGTGTTTGATCAGATAGGGAAGCAACCTGAATGACCTGAGAGAAAAAAGAATGAAATGTGTGGATGGGTGTGTGTTAGTTTGTTTTTAAACAGAGGCAATTTTGTCTTTTACAAAAGATGAGGAAACATCAAACATCAAAGGTCTCTTGTTTTAAGAAGCTGTCAGTGTCCTTGACTGGAGACTAAATCTCGGGCCCCCTTACTTTTGGAGTGGTAATTATACTGCAGATGATCATTCCAGAAGAAAAGATTCATTTAAAACATTACACAATAAACTTAAAAGACAAAAAGGATAATTTAGGACAAGAAACGTGAGTAAAGAGTTTAAAACTACATCTGTATGTATTCTGGTCCCAACAGAATACATTACTTCTTGAAAATGCAATATTGCTCTATAGTAACATAGAATAGTATCAGCAACTCTCCACTCAATGAAGAAATAAATGTAATAATGAATATGCTGATTATACCATTTCATACCCCTATACAGTGTTCATTTTTACAGCAGTTTTCACAACTTAGCTCATAAGATCCAACATCCAACTTGAGTTACACTAATGGAACTCTTGTTTCGGGGCAGGAAGGACACCTCCTCCATAATTTTCAAGTAAAAGAAGAAAGTGACTTGTCCAAAATAACAAAATAAGGCCGGGCGCGGTGGCTCAAGCCTGTAATCCTAGCACTCTGGGAGGCCGAGGTGGGCGGATCGTTCTGAGCTCAGGAGTTCGAGACCAGCCTGAGCAAGAGCGAGACAGCTCAGGAGTTCGAGACCAGCCTGAGCAAGAGCGAGACCCCATCTCTACCAAAAATAGAAAGAAAATTAATTGGACAGCTAAAAATATAT